>AWOL01S0025805.1:19572-36682 GCA_000715115.1 Nicotiana otophora | reverse complement strand
AGAATACAAATTAGACAGGAAAATATAATAACTCTAAAGGAGACTCTGATAGCTGCGGATCGTAATATAGAATGCAACTCACCTATGTCCCCATAATTATTAACCACACCTCTGCGCCCACAAGGACACTATACATATATGTACCTGCATAATAAAATGTGCAGCAAGTGCAGTATGAGTACGAAAACAACATGTACCCAGTGAGTATCAAGCCTAATCTCGAAGTGGTAGAGATGAGATAGCCGACTTTGACACTCACTATGGGTCAATAATAATAATTGAAATAACTTATAATTATTCAAATCAGCATGGTTCACAGAGTTAACAATAATTTTATTCAATTAGCAGAAATAAAAATAAATCCTTCAATGAAACAATTTTCCAATTTATTAATTAAATCATGCAATTTTAATAAAACTTCCAATTTATCAAATAGCTTTACAAGCTGCAATTCAATTTCAATAAATTTTCAATTTATCAATTAGTCTCATTTATAAGAATAACAATAATTTCTTAACAAGCAGGAATAATAATTCATTAAATTCCAAAGATTTTTAATTTATCAATTAGCTTTCCAAGCTGAAATAAACTAATAAAGTATCATGTAATTATTATTATTAAGCATGATTTCTGCCGAGGACGTACGGCCCGATCCAGAGTATCGTGTACACTGCCGAGGGACGTGCGGCACGATCCATAGATGCATCTATCCTGCCGAGGCATTCGGCACGCTCCACAAGAAAGGAGGACATTTTGTTATGTACCTCCGGAAGGAGAGTATATTTATTATAGGATAAATTCGGGAGGAAGAACAATTTCTTTTGACAATTAATTAATTTAAATAGAAATTCAAACATATAAGATTTCTATCCTTTAATACTTTATCTAACAATTCACAACGTATATGCAAATATATAAAATAATTTAATTAATTAAAGACTACCATGTACACAAGTAATTCATGCTTTTGAGTCCTAAACTACCCGGACTTTAGCATTAATAGTAGCTACGCACGGATTCTCGTCACCTCGTGCGTACGTAGCCACCACAATTAGCAATAATTATTTAATTTTTTTATCACCTATGAGGAAATGTTCCCCTCACAAGATTAGACAAGAGACTTACCTCGTTTTGCTCCAATTTAATCCACTAGAAGGCCTTTTCCGCGATTATCCAACTCTGTCTGGCTCGAATCTAGCCAAAATAATTCGATACAGTCAATAAAAATTATTGGAATCAATTCGATAAGAAAATACTACATTTTCAATAAAAATTCCGAAATTAATTAAAAATTCGTCAGTGGGGTCCACATCTCGGAATCCGGAAAACGTTATGAAATATGAACGCCCGCTCAACCACGAGTCTACCCTTACAAAATCACTAAATTTCGATAACAATTCGGCCCTCAAATCCTCAAATCTATCCAAGAGGGTTTTCAAACTTTTCCAACTCAATACACCAATTAAATGATAAAAATAGTAATGGATTCGGGTAATTTAACCAATATTGAGTTAAGAACACTTATCCCGTTGTTTTCTCTGAAAATCTCCCAAATATCGCCTACATCCGAGCTCCAAATCATTAAAAATGGAAAATACTTAAACTCTCTGCCCAGTGATTTCTTCTATGCGATCGTGAACTTCCTCATGCGATCGCGTAGCACGAATTTTACTGCCCAAACATTAACCTTATGCGATCGTAACCCCATTCACGCGATCGCGATGCACCAGGTTCCGACACTACGCGATCACATCCCTCTTCACGCGATCGCGTAGCACAACGCGTGGCCTAGCTTCCTCTCAAATTTCCACTACGTGATTGCAAACAATGACACGCGATCGCGATACACACACTGGCCAATCCTACGCGATCGCGGACGTGTCCACGCGATCGTAGTGAACAAATTCCTAGCTGCCCAAATTAACCCTATGCAATCGCAACCCCATTCACACAATCGCATAGAACATATCCACCTCTGCCTAACTTACAATACGCGATCGCATACCAACTTACGCGATCACGTATAAGGATACCAGAAGAAAATACCAGCAGTTATCAGTAGTGTTCCAAGGGCCAAAAGTGATCCGTTAGTCGTCTGAAACTCACCCGAGCCCTCGGGACCTCAACCAATTATACCAACAAGTCCTAAAACATCATACGAACTTAGTCGAAACCTCTAATCACACCAAACAACGCTAAAACTATGAATCATCCCCCAATTCAAGTTTAATGAAACTTAAGATTTCCAACTCCTACATTATGTACTGAAACCTATCAATTCAAGTCCGATTGACCTCAAAAGTTGCACACAAGTCATAAATGACATAACGGAGATATAAAATTTTTCAACACTGGATTCCGACTCCGATATCAAAAAGTCAACTCCCCGGTCAAACTTCCAAATTTAAATTCCTATTTTAGCCATTTCAATCCTAATTTAATTACGGGCTTCCAAATAAAATTTCGAACACGCTACTAAGTCCAAAATCAGCATACGAGGCTGTTGGAATCGTCAAAATTCTATTCCGGAGTTTGTTTCTCAAAATATTGACCGAAGTTAAACTCAGCACTTTAAGGCCAACTTAAGGAACCAAGTGTTCTAGTTTTAACTCAAACAGTTTCAAATCCCGAACCAACCATCCCCGCAAGTCATAAATCATTAAAAACATATTCTGGGAGTTTTATTTAAGGGAACAGGGTTTAAAAGTCGAAACGACCGGTTGGGTCATTATACACATGCTGCGACTAGAGCACCTATCAAAACAACAGTTGAGGAGCCACTAGTAGCTCCAGTTGGGGGAAAGGTACCAAAAGCACCTGTTGTTACCCCCAGACTTCAGGAGACCTTAGCACAGTTTCTGGGTATGTTTGGTACATTAACTCTAGCGGGATTAATCTCTATTGCACCAAATATTTCGCAGATTAGAGGAGTAGCTCAGACTCCTACCATAACTCCAGAGCAGCAGGTTCACGTTGGTCAGGTTTCGGGTGTAGTACCGGTACAATCTATTATTTTGGTTCGACCTGAGGTCAGGCCCGAGGCATCAGAAGAAGAACAAAAGAGACTTGAAAGGTTTAAGAAATATGATCTACCAAATTTCAGTGGCACAACTATAAAGGATGCCCAAGGACTTATGGTAAATTGTCACCGTATTCTCCGCACCATGGGTATTATGGAAGTGAGCGGAGTTGACTTTACTACATTTCAACTGTCAGGCGCAGCGTATCGGTGGTGGCAAATCTATGAAGAAGGTAGACCAGCCGATGCAACACCACTAACTTGGACTTAGTTATCAAAAATGTTCTTGAAAGAGTTTGTTCCCCAGACTCTTTGAGATGCGTAACGCACGAAGTTTGAACGGTTACGTCAGGGCACTATGACAGTGTTAGAATATGCTATCAGGTTAACTGAGTTAGCTCGTCATGTACCTATCTTAGTTCCTACAATTATAGAATTGGTCCTTAGATTCATTGAGGGGTTCGATTATGATATTAAAATATGCATGGCTACAAACTGATGCTCCATTTCAACAAGTAGTGGAGATTGCAAGGAAGATTGAGGGTGTTTTAGGCGAGGAAAGGGAGTCTAAGGAGGCCAAAAGGTCTCGAAGATCTGGAGGATTCAGTGGATTTTACTCTTCAGCTAGAACCCATTATAGCGGAGGCTCGAGAAGTCGGTCAGCTCAGTCCGCACATCAGATTACTCGGGGTGCTCCAGTTTATAGTGCACCATCGTCACGAGATTCTTACAGTGGTTATTCCAATTATCCGGCATAGACTTAGTACGAGAAGTCACGACCTCAGAGAGGTTGTTATGAGTGTGGTGATACTAGGCATATCATGAGAGATTGTCCCAGACTTGGGAGGGGTGGATTTCATCAGAACACTCCAGCTACAAGCTTTATTCCAGTGGATACACCACGTGCACAGTCACTTAGAGGTGGAGGACAGGCGGGTAGTGGGTGCCTAAGAGGTGGAGGCCCGACCCGTTGATATAATCACTATGATTTGGCTAGGGCCAATACACCAGATGGTGTCGTTACAGGTACAATCCTAATTTTTATTATAAAGGATAATTTCCCTTAATTTGATTCGGTTCTGAATATTGAGGCGAGTCTTCCTATTATGCTCCACTTATGGATGAGCTTCGTAAATTTGTGACCCACTTATATGTTTATCCCTATTGGAAGATTTAAGGATGTGAACCCGTGTCTGTCATTTTATTTTTGTACACCAGTGAGGGATATAAGCCCAAAAGTAATTTTTATTATTCATTGCTGTGGGTTTAATGTGTTTCGGAATAATTGATTCCAATTTTTATGAATTATATGCCCTACCGGTATGAGGGTTCAATATGTGTTATGAAAACTGTTTATGAAATTTATTGAAAAGAAGAAAGAAAGGAAATTGAAATTTCAGTTGGCACAATGTGCAAAATACTTGTGATTCTGAGTTGAGGACAAGATCCTCGTATTTGTTATATGGTGTGAAATATTTAAACCGGCCTGCAAGTCGCGATGGAAGTTATATAAGGACGAGGTCCTTGTGGTGAAATGTTTATGAGTTTAAAATTCTCCCTTGTGAAATTTAATTTGTGCAATAATATTTATAGGGAGTCATGCGTGTTAGGCTTATTTGATAATGCTTGTATATTTTCTGTTCATATTCAACCATTTTCGTGCTGTAAATATTGAGTTTTAGCCTATGAGGTGAGTGCCCAGTTGGCGTTAAATGTGACTCATTAATCCGAGTAAGTAATCATGAGGTCTTCATGCCTCACGTTCTGTTGTCAGTGTTGTGAAAACTCGAAACGAGGTGATAGTTAATATGAGATTAATTGATGATGCTGGAATTAATTATGAATAGCTTTTAAGCCTAGAGATGTGGTGATGGGCACACATATGATGTGCTTCATGTCCTGATATTATTATGATAATGCAATGCTGAGATTAATATTATTGATATATACCATGTGGTGCTTTGTTGGGTTGCGGATGTGTTGTAGGAGTTATTTTGGTGTTACTCTGGCAAGTGGATAGGCCCAATTACACGGGAGACTCTGTCAAAATTTCTGAAAAATTTGGGGGTTAGTAAACATTTGGGGAATTGAGACGTGCAAAAGAAGAGACAAATTATGTTATGTGTTTGAGGGCGAATGATCCTAAGTGGGGAAGAATGAAACACCCCAAAAAAGTTTTGAAGTACTTCAACTCTATCAAGAAAGTTGATGTGTGCGTAGGCACGAGTTGGTACAGCCAGTTGAGGCTAATACCGTGCGTTGATGAAAAATCGGACTTTTTGAAAATGTTTGGAGTGTAAGAAATTGGTCTTAAGGTTCACAAATATGGATAAAAGAAATAATCTCAAATAAGATGGTGTTGCCGGACTTACCTCCAATGCAGTAGCATGAGACCAATCATGAGTATATGTGTAAAAGTAAAAATCATCAATTCGGTAACCTCAGAATAATTATTAGCACGTTCGAGGACGAACATTTGTTTAAGAGGTGGAGAATGTAACGACCCGATGTGTCGTTTTAAGAATTTAAGCCCCGTCTGGCGACATAAGGCCTTGGGCAACTTCTTATTATATGTATTGACTTGCGTGCGTGGTTGAATTTAGTTACCAGATGATTCTGAGTGATTTTGGATACTTGGTCCCCAAAACAGAAGCTTAAGTCTTAGAATTTTTACCGTAGTCAAAACTGTGTGAAGACGACTTCGGAATAGAATTTTGATGATGTCAATAGCTCCGTATGGTGATTATGGACTTAGGAGGGTGTCCAAAAAATCATTTGGAGGTCTGTAGAGGAATTTGGCTTGAAATGGCGAAAGATGAATTTCTGGGAAGTTTACCGGGGTTTAACTTTTTGATATCGGGGCCGAAATCTGATTTTGGAAATTGGAATAGCTTCGTTATATCAATTATGTCTTGTGTGCAAAATTTGAAGTCATTTCAGATTGATTTGATGTGTTTCGGCACAAGATATAGAATTTGAAATTTCAAAGTTCATTAGGCTTGAATTGGGGTATGATTCGTAGATTTGATGTTGTTTGATGTGATTTGAGGCCTCGAGCAGGTTCGTGTTATGTATTGGGACTGTTTGGTACGATTGGACGGGGTCCCGAGGGCCTCGGGTTTGATTTGGGGTGGTTGCAGAGCAAGTTTGGGTGTTTTGCTGCTGCAGGTTGCTGGTTCTGGTGTTGTTCTTCGCATTCGCGAAGAAGGATTTTGCTGTTAGGACGTTGTTCATCGCATTCGCGAAGAGGTTGTCGCGTTCGCGAAGAAGAAAAATTTGCTGTTTGTCATTTGACTTTAGAGGCTCATATCTCGCAATCTATAAGGAATTTGGAGATGTTAAAAAAATAATAGTTGTATTCCTTTGTGTCTAGTTTTCAGAGAGGTAAACCATATGTTATTTGGAGTTGTGTACAAAAAGTTATGGTGGATATACTATAGGCTGTCCGGGAAGCGTTTGGAAATTTCTGTTGCATAGGGCTGACTTTGGAAGCTTATATCTCGTAATAGATAAGGAATCGGGAGATGTGCAACAAATGGAAGTTATAGCCCTTGGAGTCTAGTTTTCAAAAAGTCAAACCATTAATCATTTGGAGCTTTGTACAAAACGTTATGACTATTATACTAAAGGTTGTCTGGGAAGAGTTTGAAAATATCTTTTGAAGAATTTGTTCATCGCGAATACGAGGGGAGTCTCGTGAACGCGAAGAACAAATCCCTGGGCATCAGAATAAAGTCCAACTTCATGTCATTCTTCCATTTTTGGACCAAGGAAGCTCGGGTGAGGCGAGTTTTCGAGAGTCTTTCAAGGAAAATATTGGGGTAAGAATTCCCAACTAGATTTTGGTTAAATTACATAAATCTATTGTTGTTTTTATCACTAAATTAGTGAATTGGGTTGAAAATTTTAGAAAACCCTCGTGATTTAAATTTAAGATTTGGAGGTCGATCTGTTATTGGAATTCGATAAAATTGGTATGGTTGAACTCGTATCGGAATGGGTGTTCGGATTTCATTAAAATTANGTCGAGTTCCGAGGGGCGGGTCCCGCGTTGACTTTTGTTGACTTTTTGGAATAAAATTTTAAGTCGACGTATTATTATCCGAAATTGTTTCCGATGAATGTTAATGAAGTTATAAAATTAATTTGGATAGATTTGAGCTGTTCGGAGGTCAATTCAAGCAAGAAGGCTATTTTGGAATATCGGCCTAACTTCAAAAAGGTAAGTGTTGCTTAACCTCGAGTGGGGGAATTACCCCTTAGGCATCGAGTCTTAAGTGCCATTTGTGAAATGTGAAAAGCCGTGTACGCGAGGTGACAAGTACGTACTCAGCTTATATGTGTAAATGTTATTGAGTTAAAGTCCTGAGCATATTGTGTGGTAAATTAGGTAACTGTTGGTATATATTTAATCATCTAGTTGTCGTGCCTAAATCCTTATTGTTGTTGAATCTGTTGTTATATGATAATTTGATATGATTGTTACTTGATTATTTATGTAATTCTGTGAATTTTTTGGTTTGATAATTATTGGAATTTAATTTCATTATGGATTTTTCCTCTGCAAATAATTAATTAAATGAGCTTAAGAATAGGTGTTTATATAATTATTAAAAATTTGAATTTAATGAAGACTCTGCTTTATGTTGAGTAATTTCTATCTCTATTGATTGTTTTTGGGTGTTGTACACATTGTGTGGAGCTTTTGGCTATTTGTTGTGAAGTTAATTTACTTGCTTGTAGCTTTGGAATTTGGTTGTGGCCATTGGGCAAATTGTGATATGAATTGATTTTGTTATGTTGCTGTGATAATTTCCCGTGCAAATTGTTGTGTTGTTTGAGTTATTATTTTGGGGAGATAAGGGTGGCATTTCACCGTTGATATTATATGGTTATAAGGGTGGCATTGCACTGTTGTGTTTGTTGGAATATTGTCTGGGCGGAGTGATAAGGGTGGCTCTAGGACCGATAAGGGTGGTTATAGGAGCGATAAAGGTGGCTATTGGTATTGTCTGGGCGGAGCGATAAGGGTGGCTATATGAGTGATAAGGGTGGAAATAGGAGCGATAAGGGTGGCTATTGTCAGGGAAGATATGTGATGATGTGGGGTTGTGGTGTTGATAATTTTCATGTGATATTGTGATTTTCTTGTGTTTACTTTTATACCTTGTGCAATTTGTCTTGTTGCTGGTAAATTGATAACAATCTGATTTATGTTGAAATTGAGAGTCTGTGTCTATTGCAAGGCAGTTTATAAAATGAAATGTGGGCACGAGGTGTCGCGAGTAAATAATGAGGCTATTTATCACGTGAAAAGTCCGTGCAGTTGTGATATGAAATGTGGGCACGAGGTGCTATGATGAAATGATAATGATAATTGGCACGTGAATTGTCCGTATTGTTGTGATATGAAATGAGGGCACGAGGTGCCGGAGAAATATGATGATTTAATTATGGCCACAAGGTACCGTGGAAATATGAAAAAGGGCCGAGACCCATATTTTTATGATTATGAAATGAGGTGTCACATGGTGACTTTTTAATTGAAAGAATTATATTCAAAATATTTATTTGGAAGGATTTTTACTTAGAAAGTATTATATGGAAGAATTGTATTTGAAAGATATTTATTTGAGGAAATTATATTTGAAAAGATTTATTGAAAGAATTATATTTGAAAAATAATTGTTGAGAAAATTATATTTGAAAGAGAGTTATCTGGAAGAATTATATGTGAAAGACATTTATTTGAAGGACTTGATTTAATTAGGTGTAATTGTATTTATTAATCGTTGAGTGATATTAATGGTATTCTTGTTGTCTGTTGTGCATATCACTGGTTGTTGTATCCTGCCCTTATTATTATTATTTGTTTCCTATTATTTTGTATATTATATTGCACAGGTTATTAGACTAGTGAGTGTCTTGACTGTACCTCGTCTCTATTCCATTGAGGTTAGTCTTTATACTTACTGGGTACCGATCGCGGTGTACTCACACTGCACTTTTGCACATTTTTGTGCAGAGCCAGGTATTGGAGACATCGGAATTGAGAAGAGTTAAATCGGGATCGTAAGGATTCAAGGAAGAGCTGCTTGACTGTCGCAGTCCCTTGGAGTCTTTTCATTTCATTGTAATGTTAATTTTAATCAAACAGTATTGTATATTCGGTCCTCGTGATCATTCCATGTATTCAGTTAGAGTTCGTGACTCAGTACTACCAGTCTTGGGAGGTTGTATATTGTAATTATTTCCGTTGTTAGTTTTAAAAAAAATAGCTTCAAAATGTAATTGAAATCGGTTTACCTAGTCTTAGAGACTAGGTGCCAAGACTAGATGCCATCACGATGCCTGTGGTGGGATTTGGGGTTGTGACAAGTTGGTATCAGAGCTCTAGGTTCATAGGTTCTACGAGTCACGAACGAGTCTAGTAGAGTCTTGGGGATCGGTACAGAGACGTCTGTACTTATCTTCGAGAGGCTACAAAACTGTTAGGAAATTTCCATTTCTTTCATTCCTGTCGTGCGAAATTTGTTGAATTTGAAATTTGAACCTTTGTATCTCCAATCTCTCACAGATGGTGAGGACACGTGCTACTGGGTTATCTGAGCAGGCATCCGCACATACTTCTAGGGCTGCAAGAGGCTGGGGCCGAGGTTGAGGTTGAGGAAGGGCACGTGCTGCGACTAGAGCACTTGTCAAATCAATAGTTGAGAAGCCACTAGTAGCTCCAGTACGGGGACAAGTACCAGAAGCACCTGTTGTTACCCTCGGACTTCAGGAGACCTTAGCACCGTTCCTGAGTATGTTTGGTACATTAACTCAAGCGGGATTGATCTCTGTTGCACCAAATATTTCGCAGATTGGGGGAGTAGCTCAGACTCCTACAACAACTCCAGAGTAGCAGGTTCACGTTGGTCTGGTTCCCGGTGTAGTACCGGTACAACCTGTTATTCCGGTTCGGCCTGAGGTCAGGCCCGAGGCATCAGAAGAAGAACAAAAGTGACTTGCAAGGTTTAAGAAATATGATCCACCAACTTTCAGTGGCACAACTATAGAGGATGCCTAAGGATTTCTGGAAAATTGTCACTGTATTCTCCGCACCATGGGTATTGTGGAAGTGAGCAGAGTTGCCTTTACTACATTTCAACTGTCAGGCGCAGCGTATCGGTGGTGGCAAATATATGAATAAGGTAGACCAACCGATGCAACACCACCAACTTGGACTCAATTTTCGAAAATGTTCTTGAAAGGATTTATTCCACAGACTCTCCGAGATGCGTGGCGAACGGAGTTTGAACCGTTGCGTCAGGGCACTATGACAGTGTCAGAATATGCTAACAGGTTCAGTGAGTTAGCCCGTCATGCACCTAACTTAGTTCCTACAATTAGAGAACGGGTCCACAGATTCATTGAGGGGCTTAATTATAATATTAAAATATGCACGGCTAAGGAGTTACAAACTGATGCTCCATTTCAACAAGTAGTGGAGATTGCAAGGAAGATTGATGGTGTTTTAGGCAAGGAAAGGGAGTCTAAGGAGGCCAAAAGGTCTCGAAGATCTGGAGGATTCAGTGGATTTTACTCTTCAGCTAGAACCCATTGTAGCGGAGGCTCGGGCAGTCGGCCAGCTCGGTCTGCACATCAGATTACTCGGGTTGCTCCAGTTTATAGTGCACCACCGACATGAGATTCTTACAGTGGTTATTCCAGTTATCCGGTACAGACTCAGTACGAGCAGTCGTGACCTCAGAGGGGTTGTTATGAGTGTGGTGATACTAGGCATATCATGAGAGATTGTCCCAAACTTGGGAGGGGTAGATTTCATCAGAACACTCCAGCTACAAGCTTTATTTAAGTTGATACTCCACGTGCACAGTCACCTAGAGGTGGAGGACAGGCAGGTAGTGGGTGCCTAAGAGGTGGAGGCCCGACCCGTTGATATAATCACAATGATTTGGCTGGGGCCAATACACCAGATGGTGTCGTTACAGGTACGATCCTAATTTTTATTATAAAGGATAATTTCCCTTAATTTAATTCGGTTCTGAATATTGAGGTGAGTCCTCCAATTATGCTCCACTAATGGGTGAGCTTCGTAAATTTGTGACCCACTTATATGTTTATCCCTATTGGGAGATTTAAGGATGTGAACCCGTGTCTGTCATTTTATTTTTGTACACCAGTGAGGGATATAAGCCCAAAAGTAATTTTTATTATTCATTACTGTGGGTTTAATGTGTTTCGGAATAATTGATTCCAATATTTATGAATTATATGCCCTACCGGTATGAGGGTTAAATATGTGTTATGAAAACTGTTTATGAAATTTATTGAAAAGAAGAAAGAAAGGAAATTGAAATTTCAGTTGGCACAATGTGCAAAATACTTGTGATTCTGAGTTGAGGACAAGATCCTCGTATTTTTTATATGGTGTGAAATATTTAAACCGGCCTGCAAGTCGCGATGGAAGTTATATAAGGACGAGGTCCTTGTGGTAAAATGTTTATGAGTTTAAAATTCTCCCTTGTGAAATTTAATTTGTGCAATAATATTTATAGGGAGTCATGCCTGTTAGGCTTATTTGATAATGCTTGTATATTTTCTGTTCATATTCAACCATTTTCGTGATGTAAATATTGAGTTTTAGCCTATGAGGTGAGTGCCCAGTTGGCGTTAAATGTGACTCATTAATCCGAGTAAGTAATCATGAGGTCTTCATGCCTCACGTTCTGTTGTCAGTGTTGAAAATTCGAAACCAGATGATAGTTAATATGAGATTAATTGATGATGCTGGAATTAATTATGAATAGCTTTTAAGCCTAGAGATGTGGTGATGGGTTATGTGTTTGAGGGCGGATGATCCTAAGTGGGGAAGAATGAAACACCCCAAAATTTTTTTGAAGTACTTCAACACTATCAAGAAAGTTGATGTGTGCGTAGGCACGAGTTGGTACAGCCAGTTGAGGCTAATACCGTGCGTTGATGAAAAATCGGACTTTCTAAAAATGTTTGGAGTGTATGAAATTGGCCTTAAGGTTCATAAATATGGATAAAAGAAATAATCTCAAATGAGATGGTGTTGCCGGACTTACATCCAATGCAGTAGCGTGGGACAACCCGTGAGTATATGTGTAAAAGTAAAAATCATCAATTCGGTAACCTCAGAATAATTATTAGCACGTTCGAGGATGAATGTTGGTTTAAGAGGTGGAGAATGTAACGATCTGACTTGTCATTTTAAGAATTTAAGCCTCGTCTGGCGGCATAAGGCCCTGAGCAGCTTCTTATTATGTGTATTGACTTGCATGCATGGTTGAATTTAGTTACCAGATGATTCTGAGTGATTTGGGATACTTGGTCCCCAAAAAGGAAGCTTAAGTCTTAGGATTTTTACCATAGTCAGAACTATGTGAAGACGACCCCGGAATGGAATTTTGATGATGTCAATAGCTTCGTATGGTAATTAAGGACGTAGGAGCGTGTCCGGAAAATTATTTGGAGGTCTGTAGAGGAATTTGGCTTGAAATGGCGAAAGATGAATTTTTAGAAAGTTTGACCGGGGGTTGAGATTTTGATATCGTGGCTGAAATCCGATTTTGGAAATTGGAATAGCTTCGTTATGTCAATTATGACTTGTATGCAAAATTTGGAGTCATTCCATATTGATTCGATGTGGTTCGGCACAAGATATAGAATTTGAAATTTCAAAGTTTATTAGGCTTGAATTGGGGTATGATTCGTGGCTTTGATGTTGTTGTTGTGATTTGAGGCCTCGAGCAGGTTCGTGTTATGTATTAGGACTGGTTGGTATGATTGGACGGGGTCCCGAGGGACTCGAGTTTGATTCGGGGTGGTTCCGGACCAAGTTTGGGTGTTTTGATGCTGCTGGTTGCTGGTTTTGGTGTTGTTCTTCGTGTTCGTGAAGAAGGATTTTGCTGTTAGGACTTTGTTCTTCGCGTTCGCGAAGAAGAAAAATTTGTTGTTCGTCATCTGACTCTAGAGGCTCATATCTCGCAATCTATAAGGAATTTGGAGATGTTCCAGAAATGATAGTTGTATTTCTTTGTGTCTAGTTTTCAGAATGGTAAACCATATGCTATTTGGATTTGTGTACAGAAAGTTATGGTGGATACACTATAGGCTATTCGGGAAGAGTTTGTAAATCTCTGTTGCACAGGTCTCACTTTGGAAGCTTATATCTCGTAATAGATAAGGAATTGGAAGATGTGCAACAAATGAAAGTTATAGCCCTTGGGGTCTAGGTTTTAGAAAGTCCAACCATTTATTATATGGAGTTTTGTACAAAATGTTATGACCATTATACTAAAGGCTGTCTGAGAAGAGTTTGAAAATGACCTTTGAAGAATTTGTTCATCGTGAACGCAAGGGGAGTCTCGCGAACGCGAAGAACAAATCCCTGGGCAGCAGAATAAAGTCAAAATTCGTGTCATTCTTCCATTTTTGGACCAAGGAAGCTCGGGTGAGGCGCGTGTTCGAGAGTCTTTCAAGGAAAACATTGGGGTAAGAATTCCTAACTTTATTTTGGTTAAATTACATGAATCTATTGTTGTTTTTATCACTAAATTAGTGAATTGGGTTGAAAAATTTAGAAAACCCTCTTGGTTTAAATTTATGATTTGGATGTCGATTTGTTATTGGAATTCGATAAAATTGGTATGGTTGAACTCGTATCGGAATGGGTGTTTGGATTTCATGAAAATTATGTCGGGTTCCTAGAGGCGAGTCCCGCGTTGAATTTTGTTGACTTTTTTGAAAAAAAATTTAAGTCGACGTATTATTATCCGGAATTATTTTCGATGAATTTTAATGAAGTTATACAATTAATTTGGATAGATTTGAGCTGTCCGGAGGTCAATTCAAGCAAGAAGGCTATTTTGGAATATCGGCCTAACTTCAAAAAGGTAAGTGTCTTGCTTAACCTCGAGTCGGGGAATTACCCCTTAGGCATCGAGTCGTATGTGCCATTTGTGAAATGTGGAAATCCGTGTACACGAGATGACGAGTATGTACTCGGCTTATATGTGTAAATTTTATTGAGTTAAAGTCCTGAGCATATTGTGTGGTAAATTGGGTAACTGTTGGTATATATTTAATCATCTAATTGTCTTGCCGAAATCCTTGTTGTTATTGAATTTGTTGTTATGTTATAATTTGATGTGATTGTTACTTGATTATTTATGTAATTCCGTGAATTTGTTGGTTTGATAATTATTGGAATTTAATTTCATTATGGATTTTCCCTATGCAAATAATTAATTAAATGAGCTAAAGAAGAGGTGTTTATATAATTATTGAAAATTTAAATTTAATGAAGACTTTGCTTTATATTGAGTAATTTCGATCTCTATTGATTGTTTTTGGGTGTTCTACACATTGTGTGGAGCTTTTGGCTATTTGTTGTTAAATTAATTTACTTGGTTGTAGCTTTGGAATTTGGTTGTGGCCATTGGGCAAATTGTGATATGAATTGATTTTGTTATGTTGCTGTGATAATTTTCCGTGTAAATTGTTGTGTTGTGTGAGTTGTTATTTTGAGGAGATAAGGGTGGCATTTCACTGTTGATATTATGTGGTTATAAGGGTGGCATTTCTGTAACGACCCGGCCGGTCATTTCGGTATTTATAGCCCCGTTTCCCCCATTTCTGTTTCCTTTATGCTCTTAAGCTATATTATGATATACCGGGTGAGTTGGTTCGGGCCCGTAGTGATTTCGGAGTGAAATGAGACACTTAGTATCTTATTTAGAACCTTAAGTTGGAAACGTCAATCGGATGTTGACCTATGTGTAAACGATCTCGGATGTAAATTCTGATGGTTCTGTTAGCTCCGTTAGGTGATTTTGGACTTAGGAGTGCATCCGGAATGTGATTTGGAGGTCCGTGATAGAATTAGGTTTGAATTGGCGAAATTGGAAATTTGGTGATTTAGGTAGGCAGTGGAAAATTTGATATCAGGGTCGGAATGGAATTTCGGAAGTTGGAGTAGGTTCGTAGTGTCATTTGTGATGTGTGTGCACAATGTGAGGTCAATCGGATGTGGTTTGGTTGGTTTTGGCATTGGTTGACGAATTTGGAAATTTAGAAGTTCTTAGGCTTGAATCCGAGGGTAATTTGATGATTTGATGTTGTTTAGAGTGATTTGAAGGTTCAACTAAGTTGGTATGTTGATATATGACTTGTTGGTATTTTTGGTTGAGGTCCCGAGGGCCTCAGGGTGATTCCGGGTGGTTAACGGATTTGTCGAAGTTGGAAAATACAGCTGAAGTTGCTGCTACTGCTATTTTTGCACCTGCAGAAGAAAGAGTCGCAGGTGCGAGGCCGCTGGTGTGCGTAGAGAGTTCGTAGGTATGGGAAATGCTGGGCTAGGCAGGTTGCACAAGTGCGAGATGGAGGTCGCATCTGCGATCATGCAGGTGCGAAACCTGGGGCGCAGATGCAAAAAGGGGGATGCTGGGCATGCTTCGCAAAAGCGGAGTATGAGCGCGCACGTGCACTTGTGCAGGCGCAAGAATTTGCTGCGCAGATTCGGAAAAATGTGAGGCCAAGGCTGGAGCGCAGGCGCGAAGGATTTGGCCGCACCTGCGAGCCCGCATGTGTGAGGCCTGGAGCGCAGTTGCCGAAGCTGGGGAATTAACTGGAGTTCACGGATGCGGCGGCTTGACCGCAGGTGCGGTCCCGCAGGCGCGGAAAAAGAGCCCGCAGGTGCAAAAACATGGGCAGAAACCATAAATAGAACACTTCGCGAATGTGGTTCATTTCCACCATTTTCAAGTCGGTTTGTGGAGCTTTTGGAGTGATGTTTGAAGGGTGATTCAAGGGCTATAAGTGAGATAAGTTGATTGAGCCCTAATACTTATATATATATGGTGATTTTCCGTTGTTTAGTCATTGTAATTAGTGAAAATGAGGGGTTAGGGATTGAGATTTTTGGAAAAGTAAATTAAGGATTTGAAGGACCAAACAATGTCGGATTTTGATGAATTTGGTATGGTTAGACTCGTGAGTGAATGGGCTTTCTAGTTTTGTAAATTTTGTCGGATTTCAAGACGTGGGCTCGGGGGCCGTGTTTGAGCCAATTTCGGGTTTTGGTCTAATTTTGTAGTTTTTCTTGTGGAATTCATTCCATTAGCGTATATTGATGGTATTGTACTAATTGTGAATAGCTTTGGAGCATTTGGAGGCCGAGTCCAGAGGAAAGAGCATTGCGAGGTAGATATTTGACCGGTCTGAGGTAAGTAACGATTGTAAATCTAGTCCTGAGGGTACGAAACCCCGAATTTTGTATCATTCTACTATTTGTAGTGACGCACATGCTAGGTGACGGGCGTGTGGGCGTGCACTATTGGGGATTATGACTTGGTCTATCCCGTAGCAACTGTAAAGTTGCATACTTTGTTGAAACTATATGATACTTATATGTTTTAGAAAGAGTTTCTGTAAATTGGGCTGAATGCCATGTTTGGGTCTTGTGCCAGTGTTGTTTGGACCCTTAGGGGCCTTTTCTTACTATCCTCTCACTGTTTTTGATTGAAATCTATACTCAGTAATGTTTATACTTGTTTACCGCATAACTCAGTTTTATGACTCTATTTTGATGCATATAAATATGTTCGGCTGAATGCCCTGTTTTAATGAAATGCCCGAGTGGCTTGAGAGGTTTATGACTGAGTGAGGCCGAGGGCCTGATTTGTGAGGATATTTCTGGGATCGGGCTGCACGCCGCAACATGTTGCATATTTATGGGATCGGGCTGCACACCGCAGCATCTTTGATATCGCCCGAGGGCCTGATTGTGAGAATGAGTGTGGATCGGGGCTGCCCGCCTGCAGCATACTTTATCATTATAGCACGTGAGTTGTCCGTGCAGATTATAGTGGTTGGGCTGAAAGAGCCCCTCCGGAGTCTGTACACACCCCCAGTGAGTGCAGGTACCTACTGAGTGCGAGTGCTGAGTGAGTGGGAGGCATGAGTGATTGTGTGGTATGCCTGAGTAGANATCGGGGCTGCCCGCCTGCAGCATACTTTATCATTATAGCACGTGAGTTGTCCGTGCAGATTATAGTGGTT
>AWOL01S0025805.1:0-19481 GCA_000715115.1 Nicotiana otophora | reverse complement strand
TGATTGTGTGGTATGCCTGAGTAGAAAGAGGGATTGTGAGGTATGCCTGAGTGGCACGAGTGACTATGAGGTTTGCCCGAGGGGCTGTATATGAGTGATATTTTGCCCGAGGGGCTGTTTATGATTTCATCATTTTTGCTCACCTTTGCATTGAGCCTTTGTTTGAAAGTTTTTGAAAAATATCTTTAAATGATTGTTTTACTGGAACTGGGTTTACCGAGAGTTCCTAATATGAACGTTATATGCTTTATTGCTCGTCACTACTGCTCAGTCTTTATTTATTGTTGTTACTTACTGAGTTGGTGTACTCACGTTACTCCCTGCACCTTGTGTGTAGATTCAGGTGTAGTCAGACATGGTAGCGGTTATTGATTGTTCTTATTGCAGATTTTCCCGGGGATCGCATCCCTGCTCTTCTCCCTCTTATCTTTCTCTAGTTGTATTTAGCTATTTTCCAGGTTGAGTTAGCCTTGATATTGTTAGACAGA
This sequence comes from Nicotiana otophora, assembly GCA_000715115.1. Classification (NCBI taxonomy): domain Eukaryota; kingdom Viridiplantae; phylum Streptophyta; class Magnoliopsida; order Solanales; family Solanaceae; genus Nicotiana; species Nicotiana otophora. Next base: position 18,993 of record AWOL01S0025805.1, on the reverse strand, counting down.
TTGTAATAGATGCTCATGACTAGTGACACCCCGATATCGGGCTTTTCTTTTCCGTACTTTTATTTTTATTGGAACTACTTTACAAAGGTTTTTGTGTTAAATAACATTGAAATTATCTTTGATATGACAATATCGGTTTGTTTTGGAAATGAGTCGGCTTTCCTAGTTCCATGATAGGCGCCATCACGATAGGGGTTAGTTTGGCTCGTGACAGATTGGTATCAGAGCCTAGGTTATATAGGTCTCATGAGTCATGAGCGGGTTTAGTAGAGTCTTGCGGATCGGTACGGAGACGTCTGTAGTTATCTTCGAGAGGCTGCAGAACCCTTAGGAAAATTTCACTTTCTTGTTTTCTATCGTGCGAAATTAATTCAGCTTGAAACATAACTTTTTGAATTCCTTCCACGCATTCGTATGTACACATGAGCGCTCGGTATCAGTTGTGCATCGCCAGCTTGTGATTCTGTGAACGAGGTTTGAGATGTGTATTATGTGTTTTGGTGATAGGCTAGTCTGTAGGACTTGAGGCCAGGTTTAAACCGTAGTTTTGGCTCTGTAGCTTCAGTTGTAACCTGTACATTTGGACTCATATGTCCAGTAATGCCCCTATGAGTGGAATTCGTGGCTCGATGAGCGGTGGAATGGCTTTGTGATGAGTATGATGTAACTGCGAGATGTGTTAAGATGATTTGAATGTGAGGAGAAGTGTTCCCTTGAAATGTAAAGGAAGGCCATTGGGCGCTTGATTTTTGTTTTGATGTGACGTACGGTCTCGAGTGTGAATGTTTTGAAGGATCCTTCACGTTGTTAAATTTTGGGGCAAATTAAATTCTCATGTCTTGTCAATGAGTTTGGACTCAAGAAGAGTAAGTGATCGTGTAGTAATTGTGGTTTCGAATGGGTATTTTTGATGTTGATTGCTTGAGAAAGATGATCTTCGAAGAGACTTAGAGTCGGTAACATTTTATTGGTTCAGGTGCGACAGTGATACATTTCGATTTGATGCAGCAGTTGGGTGGCAAAGTATGAGGGAAGACATGACGGGAAGTGTTTCGCGGTGGTTGAAGTACTAGCATGTAACGACCCAACTGGTCATTTTGACTTTTAGAACCCCGTTCCCTTAAATAAAACTTCCCGGATGTGCTTTAATGATTTATGACTTATGGGGATGGTTGGTTCGGGATTTGAAAGTGTTTGGGTTGAAATCGGAACACTTGGTTCCTTAAGTTGGCTTTAAAAGGCCAAGTTTGACTTTGGTCAATATTTTGAGCAAACGGAGTCAGATCAGTGTTTTGATAGTTTTAGTAGGTCCGTATCGTGATTTGGGACTTGGGAGTATGCCCGAAATTGAATTCTGAGGTCCCTAGCCCGAGATATGGAATTTTGATAAAACAATTAAAAAATTTAAGTTCAAATAGCGACCGGATGTCAAGTTATGTGCAAACAACCCCGGAATAGAATTTTGATGATTCCAACAGCTCCGTATGGTGATTTTGGACTTAGGAGATTGATCAGAATTTTATTTGGAAGTCCGTAGTGAAATTAAGCTTGAAATGGCTAAAACAAGAATTTAAGTTTGGAAGTTTGACCGGGGAGTTGACTTTTTGATAACGGAGTTGGAATACTATTCTGAAAATTTTCATAGATCTGTTATGTCATTTATGACTTGTGTGCAAAATTTGAGGTCAATCGGAGTTGATTTGATAGGTTTCGATAATGAATGTAGAAGTTAGAAATTTTAAGTTTCATTAAGCTTGAATTGGAGCACAATTCGTGGTTTTAGCGTCGTTTTATGTGATTTGAGGTTTCAAATAAGTTCGTATGATGTTGTTGGACTTGTTGGTATATTTGGTTGAGGTCCCGAGGGCCTCGGGTGGATTCCGGGTGGTTAACAGATCGAATTTGGAATTTGAAGAAGAGTTGAGGCAGCTGATATCTGGTGTGATCGCGGGTGCGAAAACTCCATCGTGGGTGTGAAGCCGCAGGTGCGAAAAATCCATCGCGGGTACGAAGCCGCAGGTGCGAAAAATCCATCGCGGGTGCGAAGCCGCAAGTGCAAAAAATCCATCGCGGGTGCGAAGCCGCAGGTGCGAAAACCTTTGCCGCGGGCGCGATGATCGTTGGGCAGTGAGTGGTTAAAGCGGGGATTTGAGCATTTTTGCTCATGTCTTCGTTCTTGGACGATCTTGGGAGCTTCTGGAGAGGAGCATTCACCTAGCAACTTGGAGGTAAGTTAATTTACATCTATTGCAAGTTAAATACATGGTTTATATATGGATTTAGTCATTAAAATTTGTAGAAATTTGGAGTTTGGAAGAAAAACCTAGAAATTGGTATTTTTGATTTTTCACAATGGAAATGGTTATGGAATTGGATGGAAATTATATATTTGAGTTCTTGAGAGTATGTGTAACGATTCCCTCCGAAAATTTCGGAAATCAGGGCACGTGGGCCCGGGGTGAATTTTAGGAATTTTACCATTTTGGATAAGGTAATTTATTTAATAGATACATTTCGAATCATTTAGAATATATTAATTATTTTGTATAATATTTGGATAGTTTCAGATTTTTTGGCGTCGAATCGAGAATTCAACGCGACGTGGTAATCGAAAAGTGGACTTTGAGACGAGGTAAGTCTCTTGTCTAATCTTGTGAGGGGAAAATTACCCCATAGGGATTAAATTAAATAATTATTTCTATTTGCGGGGGCTACGTACGCACGAGGTGACGAGAGTCCGTGCGTAGCTACTATTAATGCTAAAGTCCGGGTAGTTTAAAACTCAAAGAATGAATTACTTGTGTAAATTATATTCTTTATTCATTAAATTATTTGATGTGTATATTGTGAATTGTTATGAAAGGTAGTAAAAGATAAAATTTTCATATGATTAATTTTTGTTTAGATTAAATAAATTGTTAAAAGAAATTGTTCATCCTCTCGAATTTATCTTATAATAAACATACTCTCATTCCCGGAGGTACATAAGAAAAATGTTCTTCTTTCTTGTGGAGCGGGCCGAATGCCTCGGCAAGATAGATGCATCTATGGATCGTGCCACATGTCCCTCAGCAGTGTACACGACACTCTGGATCGGGTCGTACGTCCTCGGCAGAAATCGTACCTAATAATAATAATTACACGATACTTTGATAGTTTATTGTAGCTTGTGTAGCTAATTGATAAATTGAAAATTATTGGGATTTAAAGAATTTATTTATCTCTGCTTGTTAAGGAATTAATTTTTATTCCTGTAAATCAAATTAATTGATAAATTTGGAAATTTGTTGGAATTGAAGGAATTTAATTAATATATTGAGAATTACTGCATTTGAAGAAATTTAATTATTTCTACTGGTCAATAAAATTACTGTTAACTCTGTGAATCACGTTGATATAAATATTTCTATTTCATGGTTATTTAATATTATTGACCCATAGTGAGTGTCAAAGTCGGCCATCTCGTCTATACCTCTTCGAGATTAGGCTTGATACTTACTGGGTACACGTTATTTTTGTACTCATACTGCAGTTGCTGCACATTTTATTGTGCAGGTACATATATGTCTAGTGGCCTTATAGGCGCAGTGGTGTGGTTAATAATTGTGGGGACATATGAGAGCTGCATTCTGTATTACGATCCGCAGCCAACAGAGTCTCCTTCAGGGTTATTATATTTTTCCTATATAATTTGTATTCTAGACAGATGCTGTATTTTATTTTTAATTCCCTAGTAAATGCTCATGCACTTGTGACACCAGGTTTTGGGAATGGTTGTGAATTGTTTAGAAATTTAGTTGCTAAAATTATTTATCATTTACTCTATGAGTTTTATCTTTACTATTTCATTGAAGAAAATTTCATTTCAAAAATACTAAAATGGGTAATTTAGTTAATTGGTTATGGTTGGCTTGCCTAACTGTGGTGTCCGGCGCCATCATGGAATTTTTGGATTTCGGGTCGTGACAAGATGGTATCAAAGCACTAAGTTCACTTAGGTTTCACGAGTCATGAGCGAGTCTAGTAGAGTCTTGCGGATCGGTACGGAGACGTCTGTGCTTATCTTCGAGAGGCTACACGGCTGATAGGAATACTTCCCTTTTTGTTTCCTCATCGTGCGATTTGATTCCTTTTAGGCTTATGCCTACGTATCCTTCCTATTCAATCTTATGCGATGTGAAACGCTTGTTATAAATTGGGGATCAAGGAAATTTTTAATGGTACTACAGATGTAGTACGGGATGCTTTTCCCTATGTAATTAATTGGGCTATTGTCGTCGCCTTGCGGAAGGCCGCTCTGTCGTTTCAAATTAAGTATCAGTATTACCTAAGGTTTTGAGATTTGGCATTGATTGTTATGACGATTGGGGCGTTGTTATCGCACAGTATTTATGAAATGGTAAAATGCATGTCTATGTGTCAGGACAGTAAACGACTTGAAAGAAGGCTTTTCTCAGTACATGATTCAGAAGTTTTATGTTTTATTTCCAGCGGAGAAAAGGCAATCTGATTATGAATGTTCAGGTTTGGGGTTGATAGAGTAACGAAGCTTGATATTTTCGAGCGTGGTAGAGTTCTCAATTGTGATGTGATGTCAGCGCCTTGTTAAATGCGTTCAGGTTCGCCGGTGTTATGATTTTCTTCAACTCGCCTTCACGATGGGGTGTTAGGAATTTGTATAGGGGAAGCAATCGTTAGAGATCACGGTGTGCAGTGATTCAGGATTGAAGCAGCATTCCTAGTATTGATGTCTCGAGAAGGATGATCATCAGAAAGGTTTAAAGCTGGTAACGAGCTATTGGTTCAAGTCCTATAGAGACGGATTTTTAGTAAGGCAACAACTGGGCAGCGAAGGATGAGAAAGGACATGTGGAAGATTTCTTGTGGTGGTTAAGTTCCTAGAAGGCCAAGTGTAAGAAAACAGAAGTTGAGTAGTTGCTTAAATGAGAAGGGTTTGACCAAAGTGGGAGAGTGTCAAAGTAGCATATGGGTTACGTGGTTGGATAACTACACCGGTTGAGGAAAGTTTGAAGTGATTTAGGATTCATGGTGGACAGTGACTATGTCTACGAGTTTAATTTGGAATATTGGCTGCTATATTGAGGAAGATTTGGTGTGACAGGAGAGAGTTGCTTGATATGAAGAAGGATACAACATGACTTTGGATTGGAATGTATTGTCGCACCTTTAGCTGATGTCCATGAGGAGTGAACGGACTGATGCACCTGGTGAATGAGCTTGGACTCATGATGATCTACTGATTTTGTAGTATTTGCACCCAGTGCAGTGGCGTTGGAATATGTCGGCATGTAATTTCCACGGGTGGGTTATCTCCTGTGAGCAGGTTAGCGGTTGCGTGGTATTGACGAAGCTTCTGCGAAGAATTCTACTGGCTACCCGGTAAGAGATTTAATATGTAAATGTGGCTAGTGGTTCGGAGTATTTATTAAAGGTTAATAGAAGGATTTCGAGAAAATTTGGCAAGTTGCGTATGCAGGATCATGTCAACAATGAAGAAAGAATCTCGGTGGATTCCAAATATTTTGTAATTGTAGCTTCAAGCTAAGTGGGAGAGCTCCACCGTCTATGATTGGACTGCATAGTGTCAACTTGTGCGGTTTCTGGTTATCGGTGTATTGGTGGGTCATTCCAACTAAGGAAAGAAAATATCAGTGGTAATTTGAGTAAAGTATTTGGGGAATGTGTGCCATATTTGGCCTTATTAATTCATATTCAGGTTTTTGGAAGACTCAGAGTTTATGCTTCATGTAGATGTAATGCACAGGGAAAGTGAGACAATCGGGTGTTTCCATGAGAAAGTGTCCATGTGCTAGCAAGGCCTTGGAGTTGATCATGTTTGGGAACAAGTTAGAACAAGTGACTCTCAATAACAGTCTTAGTGGGTTCAAAAATTTAAAGTGTGGTGTCTAAGGATCTCGAGTCCGTAGTATGGTTGAGTATCAAGCTTTAGCAGCATATTATAAAATGGGGCTTGGAGTACTCTGCGTTATCTTCAAGTTGTGGTGTAGCATTAGAGAAATGGAAGAAAATAACTTCGGATTCATAAAAGAAGTATCAGAATGGGTGTACCAGTTGAAGATGTAAAAGGTGCCCACAATAAAGAATATGAGATAATTAGTGGGTTTTAATATAGCGTGGTCTCGTGAAATAAGGTCACTTGGGATGAGTGCCGATTTAAGTTCGTAATATAATGAATGGAGCTATTATTATTTCTAAATCAAGTTGAGAGTAAATTGAGAAAAGATGGATCGGCTAACAATGGTTCAATCGGCACGATGGCGGCAATGATCAGTTCCTTCAGCGCATTGAATTATGCATGTGATTTGTGGCGGTACGTACGAGGTTTGACGGCCACCGTAATTGATGTTATTTGGAGGAATTCAAGTATTATGACATGTTATATGTAGAGGGATCCCAGAAGAGTTATGGTGGTTTAGACCACTACTTGAGGCTGGTATTTTCTACGGCCATGGGAATTTAGTCACGTGTTGCAATGGTTCTCTGGAAATGAGTTAAGAAGATGGTTTCTATATGATGAAGTGTTTACCCTATTAGTGGTCGGGAATTATGATGGAATTCTTGTACTACTGCGCATTGGCGTGGTTAAGTGCACTAAATAGCATGGGATTCGAAAGTTGAGGATTTAAGATTTCGGTTCGGTGTTGACAAGGATGTCATGAGCTCGAATGAGCGGGAAAGGGATTTAGATGTTTAAAGTAAGATGGTATTATTTTTGGCATCATCTAAGGTCTATGTCAGCTGTAAGAGACCTTGTGTATTGATTTGTGGAATCTTGATATGCTTTACAACATTAGTGTAACCGGTAGCATGGATGTGCAGACTTGTTACCTGGTGCGGAAGGTCGTGGGAGCGTGTCTCATGGAAACATTGTGTAAGAGTGACATGTAGTCACTTGATTGATTGAAGATTGAAAATAAGTATGAAGATTGTGGTAATATCGCTGATTTGAGAATTTATGCCTGGAGGGCGCTCGGTTCATTTGGTTGTGGACTGTGGAAGTTTGTTCCGATTATGATGGCTATTCTTGTGTGTTATGGGGAAAAGGGTTATTATCGATACTTGAAGGGTTATTAGCCTAGTATGGTGCGATCAGAATCGGCTTGAGGTCTGTGGAAGGATTTAAATATGAATATGGGCTCTATATCAGGCCGGATGTGTTCATTCAGCATAACGCTCCTTATGGAGGAGTATTCAGACGTTGGATGTCGTTTCGTCATCGGTTATTTCATGTAATACTATATTGTGCCATGTGAGTTATGAAACGGCTTGATAAAATTCTTATGTGTTGAGGTTCCGCGTAGCGATGGTATTGTGGGAGCAGGATGGCTCTCGAGATTCAGATCATATATCGCACCTTAGTAGTTCTTGAGTTTTATAACGAATGGCGTTGTCGGTCCTTCCAGGGTTGATATTATGCACTGAGCGTGCTTGTGTTCGATATTCGGATATTTTGTAGTAATGAGCATTCTAGCTCGGTAAGTATTTTCTTATAGATTCTATTTGTGCGGATCGGGTGGTATGCTGCCACGGGTATCATGTGTGGATCGGGTTGCACACCGCAACGGTATCATGTGTGGATCCGGTTGCACGCCGCAACAGTGTGATGTCGAGTACAATCACCTATATTCTACTTTGTGTGTTTTGTGTCCCGTTTTCTCAGGAAGGTTCATGACACCTTTTCAGTTGTCTAATTAGTCATGTAAGTTGAGTAATCCTTTCCAGAGTTCGTTTTCCTTATGTATCGCAATCGATTCCGTAGCTTATTAGCTAATTGTGGTGTCATATGAGGCCTTTTGATCGTGTCTGAGGTGGTTTATTGCCTGAGCAACTTATACTTGGTGAAACGAGATTATTGGATTCGGGATAAGTGCGATTGGATTATATGGAGTGTAATAAAGAGCAAACACCATTATTTGGTTATAATGAGGCAATGGTTCTTGTCATAAGGAGAAACTCAATAATTGTTGACTCGGCAGTTGGTTATGAATTTCTACGCATTTGTTCCATCGTGGAAGCATTTCAAGAGTTGGAACAGGACTTATATGTATCATGAGGAATGTTGTGAACATCAGATTCGTGGAATTTTGGCTATGGAGGATGTTATTATAGTCATGTGAATGATGCGGTGCATGGTCTAGATTCAACAAAGGGATACAATCATGTATCGCTGCATCATGTAGTGATTGATACGATATTCATAGGTTGGAAACAGGCATGGTGGAGAATTTTGGATGTTAGAATTGGGCTCTAAGGCTTATTTGCCTAAATAAAGGGAAGAATTTTCAGATTGGATCGAGTTAATGTGCTCAACTGGGTGTGGTAGCACGAGTAGATGCACAAGGTGTTAAACACTAATTTTGGATAACTCCAGAACACTCCTTAGCACGTTCGAGGACGAACATATATTTAAGTGGGAGAGAATGTCACGACCCAACCGGTTATTTTGACTTTTAGAACTCCGTTCTCTTAAATAAAACTTCCCGTATGTGCTTTAATGATTTATGACTTGTGGGGATGGTTGGTTCGGGATTTAGAAGTGTTTGGGTTGAAATCGGAATACTTGGTTCCTTAAGTTGGCTTTAAAAGGCCAAGTTTGACTTTGGTCAATATTTTGAGCAAACGGACTCGGATCAGTGCTTTGACAGTTTTGGTAGGTTCGTATTGTGATTTGGGACTTGGGCATACGCTCGGAATCAAAGTTCAGGGTCACTAGCCCGAGATATGGAATTTTGATGAAAGAATTAAAATATTTAAGTTCAAATAGTGACCGGAGGTCAAATTATGTGCAAATGACCCCGGAATAGAATTTTGATGATTCCAACAGCTCTGTATGGTGCCTTTGGACTTAGGAGCGTGATCGATATTTTATTTGGAAGTCCGTAGTGAATTTAGGTTTGAAATGTCTAAAACAAGAATTTAATTTTGGAAGTTTGACCGGGGAGTTGACTTTTTGATACTGGAGTCGGAATATAGTTCCGAAAATTTTCATAGCTCTGTTATATCATTTATGACTTGTGTGCAAATCTTGAGGTCAATCGAAGTTGATTTGATAGGTTTCAACATCGAATGTAGAAGTTGGAAATTTTAAGTTTCATTAAGCTTGAATTGGAGCATAATTCATGGTTTTAGCGTCGTTTTATGCGATTTGAGGTTTCAAATAGGTTCGTATGATGTTGTAGGACTTGTTGCTATATTTGGTTGAGTTTCCGAGGGCCTCGGGTGGATTCCGGATGGTTAACGGATCGAATTTGGAATTTGAAGAAGAGTTGAGGCAGCTAATATCTGGTGTGATCGCGGGTGCGAAGCTGCAGGTGCGAAAAGTCCATCGCGAGTGCGAAGCGCAGGTGCGAAAACTCCATCACGGGTACGAAGCCGCAGGTGCGAAAAATCTATCGCGGGTGCGAAGCCGCAGGTTGCCGCGGGCGCAATGATCGTTGGGCAGTGATTGTTTAAAGCGGGGATTTGAGCATTTTTGCTCATTTCTTCGTTCTTGGACGATCTTTGGAGCTTCTTGAGAGGAGCATTCACCTAGCACCTTGGAGGTAAGTTAATTCACACCTATTGCAAGTTAAATACATGGTTTATATATGGATTTAGACATTAAAATTTGTAGAAATTTGGAGTTTTGAAAAAAACCCTAGAAATTGGTATTTTTGATTTTTCACCACGGAAATGGTGATGGAATTGGATGGAAATTATATATTTGAGTTCTTGAGAGTATGGATAACGATTCCCTCTGAAAATTTCAGAAATCTAGGCACGTGGGCCCGAGGTGAATTTTAGGAATTTTACCATTTTGGATAAGATAATTTATTTAATAGATAAATGTTGAATCATCTAGCATATATTAGTTATTTTGTATAATATTTGGATAGTTTCGGATTTTTTGGCGTCGAATCGAGAATTCAACGCGACGTGGTAATCGGTAAGTGGACTTTGAGATGAGGTAAGTCTCTTGTCTAATCTTGTGAGGGAAAAATTACCCCATAGGGATTAGATTAAATAATTATTGCTATTTGCGGGGGCTACGTACGCACGAGGTGACGAGAGTCCGTGCGTAGCTACTATTAATGCTAAAGTCCGGGTAGTTTAGGACTCAAAGCATGAATTAATTGTGTAAATTGTATACTTTATTAATTAAATTATTTGATGTGTATATTTTGAATTATTATGAAAGGTAGTAAGAGATAAAATTTTCATATGATTAATTTTTGTTTATATTAAATAAATTGTTAAAAGAAATTGTTCATCCTCTCGAATGTATCTTATAATAAACATACTCTCATTCCCGGAGGTACATAAGAAAAATATTCTCCTCTATTGTGGAGCGGGCCGAATGCCTCGGCAAGATAGATTTATCTATGGATCGTGCCGCACGTCCCTCGGCAGTGTACACGACACTCTGGATCGGGTCATACATCCTCGGCAAAAATCGTATCTAATAATAATAATTACACGATACTTTGATAGTTTATTGTAGCTTGTGAAGCTAATTGATAAATTGAAAATTATTGGGATTTAAAGAATTTATTTATCTCTGCTTGTTAAGGAATTAATTGTTATTCTTGTAAATCAGATTAATTGATAAATTTGTAAATTTATTGGAATTGAAGGAATTTAATTAAACTATTGAGAATTACTACATTTGAAGGAATTTAATTATTTCTACTGGTCAATAACATTACTGTTAACTCTGTGAATCACGTTGATATAAATATTTCTATTTCATGGTTGTTTAATATTATTGACCCATAGTGAGTGTCAAAGTCGGCCATCTCGTCTATACCTCTTCGAGATTAGGCTTGATACTTACTGGGTACACGTTATTTTTGTACTCATACTGCAGTTGCTGCACATTTTATTGTGCAGGTACATATATGTCTAGTGGCCTTGTGGGCGCAGTGGTGTGGTTAATAATTGTGGGGACATATGAGAGCTGCATTCTGTATTACGATCCGCAGCCAACAGAGTCTCCTTCAGGGTTATTATAGTTTTCCTGTCTAATTTGTATTCTAGACAGATGCTGTATTTTATTTTTAATTCCCTAGTAAATGCTCATGCACTTGTGACACAAGGTTTTGGGAATGATTGTGAATTGTTTAGAAATTTAGTTGCTAAAATTATTTATCATTTATTCTATGAGTTTTATCTTTACTATTTTATTGAAGAAAGGTTTATTTCAAAAATACTAAAATATGTAATTAAGTTAATTGATTATGGTTGGCTTGCCTGACAGTGGTGTCCGGCGCCATCACGACCTTTTTGGATTTTGGGTCGTGACATAGCAGGTCAAGTAAGAGAAGTAGAGGTTGAGTAATTTCTTAAAGGAGACGATTTAACCGAAGTAAGAGTGGCAGATTAGCATGTGAATTCACTAGTAGGGTAGTCGTGCGCCTTGAGAAAGTGATAATGGTTTGGAATCGTGTTAGTATGTGAATCGGCCTGCAGACTCTATTTCGAGTGATGGTTAGTGTACAAAGGAAAATTGAATATTGCAGAAAGGAGTGTGTTTGAAATGAATAGAGGCGTGAAGATCTGATTATCGTGTCAGGTGCAATATGACTTGAGTTCGGAATGTATTTTTGACGTACAGTTGATGTCAATAGGGAAAGTGCAGACTTATACAAATGGTGGGCGAGCATAAACTCAGGAGAATTTACGAATTTAGTGGTCGTTGCACTCAGTGTAGTGTCATTGGAAGATGTCAGTAAGGAATTCCACATATGGGTTATTTCCTGTGTGCAGCTAGCGGTGGCGTGATGTTGATGAAGATTTTGCGAGGAATATTACTTGCTACCTGGTAAGAGGTCACGTGTGTGATTTTGGCTGGAGATTCAAAATGTTCATGAAAGGCTTAATAAAAGACTTCGAGAAGTCGGGCAGGTTAACGGTGCGAGATCTTGGTAATTGAGAAGGATAAATCCTTACGGGTTCTAATTTTATATAATTCTAGCTTAAGGCTAAGTGGGGGAGTCTGCTATCGACGAGTTGATTGCACGGTTATAGGTCGTATTAGTTTTGGTTCGGGGTATACCGGTGAATCAGTTATGACTTGCAGAGGTCGAGATCGAGGATGACTCGGGTAAAGGAATTTCTGGACACAAGTTGTATTGCACTCTATGGTTATAGGAGGACCATAAATAATTGAGTGGTTATTCATAGAGAATGTAGTGTACATGCAGCGGGAATTTGCTAGGTTGCGTAGGAGTGTGGGTTACTCTTTATTCCCTTGGGTGTTGGTGTGCTAATGGGGCACAAGTCGTTTTGGTCCGTTTGGTCGGTTAATTTGAGATTTGAGTAGAGTGGATGAGTCTCGAGGATGGTTCCAATAGATTCAAGATTTATAAATATGGCTAGAAAATTGGGAGTTGCATTGAACGGTATTGAGACTCGTGGAATCTTATATCATTGTGAATTATGCATTTCAGTATCAAGAAGGTGAAGGAAACAACTTTAGGTTCACATAAAGTCTCTTCAGAGTAAGCATTGTTTTTTGTTGTGGAACCTTTGGGATACATAAAAAGGGAATTTAGCGGCTTATAAGCCTTAGGGCGGCGTGATTCTATGCTAGAGTTCGTGGGGTAAGTTTTAGTTAAGGATAATAGTGTTCTAACAAGGAAAAAGTAGCAATTTGAAGGCAATTTAGAAAGAACTTGGAGTAATAGGACAACTTGGTAGTAGGTTGGGTTAGCACAGTAATGGGTATGATCGGTTCTTTGGGTACTTATGATGTGGCTAGTATCTACAGGTGTTTCATGGAAATGCTCTCAAATTTGGCAACCTGTGTGGCTTGGTGGAGTTAGAGGAATTCAGCTCAGATAGCTTGGTTATGTGCAAATGGATTTTAAAGTGTTCATGATGGGTTCTACCATGGTTTGAACCCGATATTTTCTACCGTTGTACGGAACGTGTTGTGTGTTATGATTTCCTCCTAAAAAGAAGCAAGAAAGGCTGACTAATAAGGTATATAATTTGCCAGTGACTCAGAGTTGATAATGGAATTCTTATGCTTGTCACATGATGGCATAATATATGTGGTGTGTTGTGCGGTAATAGGATTTACATGTACAAGGTCACAGTTCAGTTTTGAAGGAAAGGACATAAATTCTTAGGCAATATGAACGGTTTTCGATGACTAGGTAAATGATATCACTATCTGGTATAGCTTGATGAGAGTGTACATTTCAGAAGGGGCAGTGTGTTCTGATTTATGGGTACTTCGCTGGTATTGCGGCACTCTCCTCGTTGATCGACTGTTGATATTCAAATTTTTGCCAGGTGGCACGGAAGAATTCTTTTTTAAGTATTTCTCATAGGATGATTATGTATGAGAGAGGTGTTAGGCATTCGGGTGGTGGAGGTGGAATCAAATATGGTGATTCATGTATTCTATGGAATATGAGATTGGGAGTTCTGAGGAGCAGATTGTTTCATGGTTGTGAACTGTGAAGTTGTGGCTGGAGCTAGCCAGATGATAGAAGGTATTATGATTCCGTCATTGTGGACTTTCGGAGGTTTTTTATCTATTGGTGGCTGACCATAGTTGATTTGGGGCCCATTGGTAGGCCCAATTAGGATGTGTATTCTACACCGAGCCGGATTGATTGGCTCCATACTGCTATTGTTGAAGGATGTGCCATTCGGTTGATGTCAAGCTTATTCGTGTTCTGAAACGATCTGTGAGTTACTCTTCTATGCTACGAGGAGTTGTGATTCGTTGGTTATATGTACATATGTGCGGTTCTATTGTGGCCTTATAGCGGAATTTGAGCGAGAATAGTATTGGATATTGCTTGGTTGATGATGTATTGGTTATGTTCTTTTGGGATTTATGTGGCATGTTGTCATTTGTTTCTCTGTGGTTATGGCAATGCACTTTGGGTACTTGATGTCGAATTGCGCATGGTTATTGATTTTAGCGGGTGGCTTGAGGTATTTCATATGGACCAGTATTTGGATAGGGTCGTGTATTGCAGCAGAGTTATGTGGAAATATGATCCCTTGTGTAAGATTCGTGTGTTACGGTTCTGCAGTGTGTGATGGGTTCTTAGCATTGCGTCGGGGTGGTACTCGTCGAGCTTGCAGAACGGTTCTCTTGTTTGGGTCATTGTTATGATTGGGTACTTTTGGAATGTTGCTATGTGGTGCACGGATTACACGGGTTGTGGCTTTAGATTGTATTGATTTGTCATGTCACTAGAGTGGTCGTATTGGATGAGACGAGGTCATTGGGCCTAGAATGGATGTAATTGGGAGGATAATATCGGAAGTTGGCTTTGAAATTGGCGATAGTTCTTGTAGAAGGAACGGGAGCTCCATGACCTATTGGTGTAATGAATGGTTATGAATTCGGTATGTTTCTTTCATCATCGGCAATGTACTAAGGTTTTAGAACAAGGTTTTGTTTGATATGAGGTTTATTACCAGCACTGAGTTGATTTGAGTCGATACTATGATATGCAATCATTGCTTCGAGCATTCGAGCTATGCGGTATTTGAATTTGAGTGTTTGAGTTATGGTTACAGCTTTTGGTATAGCTTGTTCAGACTTATACGGTATGTAAATGTGAACTTCTGATCTTATAAGAAATTTCGGATGTCGGAAATTTGATTCGAAGGCTTGTTGGCTAGGTTGAATTGAGAAAGTTCAGTGATGCTGTGGTATCGGACCTGTATGGGATAGGGTGACGTGGGATCACCCCCGGGTATGTGCATGGAAAAGTTACACAACCATTTATTGGCTTTTGGAACAACTTTCGGCACGTTCGAGGACGAATGTATGTTTAAGTGGGGGAGGATGTAACGACTCGGCCGGTCATTTCGGGAGTTATAGCCTCGTTTCCTCCATTTCTGTTTCCTTTATGCTCTTAAGCTATATTATGATATACTGGGTTAGTTGTTCGGGCCCGGAGTGGTTTCGGAGTGAAATGAGACACTTAGTCTATTATTTAGAACCTTAAGTTGGAAAAGTCAACTGGATATTGACCTATGTGTAAACGATCTCGGATTTGAATTCTGATGGTTCCGTTAGCTCCGTTAGGTAATTTTGGACTTTGTAGTGCATTGGAAATATGATTTGGAGGTCCGTGGTAGAATTAGGTTTGAATTGGCGAAATTGGAAATTTGGCGATTTCGGTCGGCAGTGAAAAATTTGAAATCGGGGTTGGAATGGAATTTCGGAAGTTGGAGTAGGTTCGTAGTGTCATTTGTGATATGTGTGCAAAATTTGATGTCATTCAGACGTGGTTTGGTTCGTTTCGGCATCGGTTGCCGAATTTGGAAATTTAGAAGTTCTTAGGCTTGAATCAGAGGGTAATTTGATGATTTGATGTTGTTTTGAGTGATTCGAAGGTTCGACTAAGTTGGTATGTTGATATATGACTTGTTGGTCTTTTTGGTTGAGGTCCCAAGGGCCTCGAGGTGATTCCGGGTGGTTAACGAATTTGTCGAAGTTGGAAAATGTAGCTGAAGCTGCTACTACTGCTATTTTCGCACCTGCGGAAGAAAGAGTCACAGGTGCGAGGCCGCTGGTGCGCATGGGGAGTTCGCAGGTGCGGGCAATGCTGGGCTAGGCAGGTTGCGCAGGTGTGAGTTGGAGGTCACATCTGCGAGCCCGCGGGTGCGAATCAAGGGGCGCAGATGCAGAAAGGGGGATATTGGGCAGGCTTCGCAGTAGCGGAGTATGAACGTGCAGGTGCGCTTGCGCAGGCGCGAGCATTTGCCGCGCAGATGCAGAAAAAATGTGAGGCCAAGGCTGGAGCGTAGGCGCGAAGGATTTGGCCGCACCTGCGAGCCCGCATGTGCGAGGCCTGGAGTGCAGGTGCGGAAGTTGGGTAATTAAGTGGAGTTCGCGAATGCGGCACCTTGACCGCATGTGCGGTCCCGCAGGCGCGGAAAAAGAGCCCGCAGGTGCGAAAACCTGGGCAGAAACCATAAATAGAACACTTTGCGAATTTGGTTCATTTCCACCATTTCCAAGTCGGTTTGTGGAGCTTTTGAAGTGATATTTGAAGGGTGATTCAAGGGCTATCAGTGAGGTAAGTTGATTGAGCCCTAATACTTGTATATATGGTGATTTTCCGTTGTTTAGTTATTGTAATTAGTGAAAATGAGGGGTTAGGGCTTGAGATGTTTAGAGAAGTAATTTAAGGATTTGAAGGACCACACGATGTCGGATGTTGATGAATTTAGTATGGTTAGACTCGTGAATGAATGGGCTTTCTAGTTTTGTAAATTTTGTCGGATTTTGAGACGTGGGCCCGGGGACCGGGTTTGAGCCAATTTTGGGTTTTGGTCTACTTTTGTAGCTTTTCTTGTAGAATTCATTCCATTAGCGTATATTGATGGTATCGTACTGATTGTGAATAGATTTGGAGCATTTAGAGGCCGAGTCTAGAGGCAAGAGCAATGCGGGGTAGAGATTTGACCGGTTTTAGGTAAGTAACGATTGTAAATCTAGTCCTGAGGGTACGAAACCCCGGATTTTGTATCATTCTACTATTTTTGGTGACGCACATGCTAGGTATCGGGCGTGTGGGCGTGCATTGTTGGGGATTGTGACTTGGTCCGTCCCGTAGCAACTGTAAAGTTGTATAATTTGTTGAAACTATATGATACTTATATGTTTTAGAAACAGTTTCTGTAAATTGGGCCGGATGCCATGTTTGGGTCTTGTGCCAGTGTTGTTTGGACCCTTAGGGGCCTTTTCTTACTATCCTCTCACTGTTTTCGATTGAAATCTATACTCAGTCATGTTTATACTTGTTTACCGCATAACTCAATTTTATGACTCCATTTTGATGCATATAAATATTTTGAGTCGAATGCCCTGTTTTACTGAAATGCCCGAGTGGATTGAGAGGTTTATGACTGAATGAGGCCGAGGGCCTGATTTGTGAGGATATTTATGGGATCGGGCTGCACGCCGCAACATGTTTGATATCGGTTGAGGGCCTGATTATGAGAATAAGTGTGGATCGGGGCTGCCAGCCTGCAGCATACTTTATTATTATAGCATGTGAGTTGTCCGTGCAATACGTGAGTTGTCCTTGCAGATTATAGCGCTTGGGCTGAAGGAGTCCCTCCGGAGTCTGTACACACCCCAAGTGATCACACGTACCTACTGAGTGCGAGTGTCGAGTGCCGAGTACTGAGTGACTGGGAGGCATGAGTGATTGTAAGGTATGCCTGAGTGGTAAGAGTGATTGTGAGGTATGCCCGAGTGGCACGAGTGACTGTGAGGTTTTACCCGATGGGCTGTATATGAGAGATGTTTTGCCCGAGGGGCTATTATGATTTCATCATTTTTGCTCACCTTTGCATTGAGTTTTGTTTGAAAGATGTTGAAAAATATCTTTAAATGATATTTTTTACTAGAACTAGGTTTAAACGAGATGTTTTGATTCAAATCCCGATTTTATAAGTATGTGGTATTTTACTGAGATTTCCTAATATGAACGTGATATGCTTTATTACTCGTCACTACTGCTCAGTCTTTATTTATTATTGTTACTTACTGAGTTGGCGTACTCATGTTACTCCCTGCAACTTGTGTGCAAATTCAGGTGTAGTTGGACACGGTAGCGGTTATTGATTGTTCTGATTGCACGTTTTTCCGGGGATAGCAAGGTAGCTGCCTGGCGATCGTAGCTCTGCTCTTCTCCCTCTTATTTTCCTCTAGTTGTATTTAGCTATTTTCCAGGCTGAGTTAGCCTTGATATTGTTAGACAGATTGTAGTAGATGCTCATTACATTGAAAATATCGGGCTTTTCTTTTCCGCACTTTTATTTTGGTTGGAACTTCTTTACGAAGGTTTTTGTGTTAAATAACATTGAAATTATCTTTGAGATGAAAATATCGATTTGTTTTGGAAATGAGTCGGCATTCCTAGTTCCACGATAGGCGCCATCACGACAGGGGTTAGTTTGGGTCGTGACAATTTCATTGTTGTGCTTGTTGGAATATTGTGTGGGCTGAGCGATAAGGGTGGCAATAGGAGCGATAAGGGTGGCCATTGGTATTGTCTGGGCGGAGCGATAAGGGTGGCTATAGGAGTGATAAGGGTGGCAATAAGAGCGATAAGGGTGGCTATTGTCAGGGACGATATGTGATGATGTGGGGTTGTGGTGTTGATAATTTTCATGTGATGTTGTGATTTTCTTGTGTTTACTTTTATACCTTGTGCAATTTGTTTTGTTGTTGGTAAATTGATAACAATCTGATTTATGTTGAAATTGAGAGCCTGTGGCTATTGCCAGGCAATTTATAAAATGTAATGTGGGCACGAGGTGCTGTGAGTAATAATGAGGATATTTGGCACGTGAATTGTCCGTGCAGTTGTGATATAAAATGTGGGCACGAGGTGGTGTGATGAAATGATAATGATAATTGGCACGTGAATTGTCCATGCAGTTGTGATATGAAATGAGGGCACAAGGTGCCAGGAAAATATGATGATTTAATTATGGGCATGAGGTGCCGTGGAAATATTAAAAACGGCCGAGACCCATATATGAGGTGTCACATGGTGACTTTTTAATTGAAAGAATTACATTCAAAATATTTATTTGGAAAGATTTTTACTTAGAAAGTATTATATGAAAGAATTGTATTTGAATGATATTTATTTGAGGAAATTATATTTGAAAAGATTTATTGAAAGAATTATATTTGAAAAATAATTATTTGAGAAATTTATATTTTAAAGAGAGTTAC
Organism: Nicotiana otophora; assembly: GCA_000715115.1. Lineage (NCBI taxonomy): Eukaryota > Viridiplantae > Streptophyta > Magnoliopsida > Solanales > Solanaceae > Nicotiana > Nicotiana otophora. The sequence goes on along the minus strand of AWOL01S0025805.1, from coordinate 236 downwards.
CTGGAAGAATTATATGTGAAAGACATTTATTTGAAGGACTTGATTTAATTGGGTGTAATTGTATTTATTAATTGTTGAGTGATATTAATGGTATTCTTGTTGTCGGTTGTGCATATCACTGGTTGTTTTATCCTACCCTTATTATTATTTGTTTCCTATTATTTTGTATATTCTATTGCACAGGTTATTAGACTAGTGAGTGTCTTGACTGTACCTCGTCTCTATTCCATTGAGGT
>AWOL01S0025802.1:39589-50492 GCA_000715115.1 Nicotiana otophora | reverse complement strand
CAAAAAGTCCGAGCCGCGAAGAATTTCTACAATCCTCAAACACGTAAGCCTAGTCCGGCACCATGAAACATTATTTTTCTTTTGCAAAATTTTTCGGGGCCTTACAGTATAGCCTTAATATACCTGAGCCGATTCTCTTGACAATCCCTCTAATACACATCAATTACGACAAAACACGTAACGGCGGATCAAAGTAGAAAAATATCCGAATGATATTCTTGAGAAAGATTGCACTGTACTTCCTTAAAATCGTATAATCTCACGTTGCTAAGTATTAAGCAGTCTTGTATGAGATTTGATTGTAGCAAATCACGTATGTAAATTGTATGAAATTATATACGATGTTGACAATATACCAGCTCCGACCATTGTCAAATCACGTATGCAATCTTTCTGAAACGTGATGCTTGTATCTTCTAATCTTAAGGGGATAAGCAAACATTAGCTTGCATGTGTTGAGGGAAGTGAATATCATTATGCAAATCCTGATCAGAAAGCTAAAGAGAACGTGAACCTTGTAGTATGCTCTAACAATGTGACACCTTGCTACATAGTATAAGATTCACTTATTTGGGCTAGTGTGCTTGCCACGTTGGGGGTGGGGGGGAGATTAAGCTTATCAAAAAGCTTAATTAATTAGTTAATCTCCCACTAAAAATTATTAATTACCCAATTATTCACATAATTAAAAATTATCTCAATTTAAAATATAACTCACTTTTAACACATTTTATGTACCCTTAGGTATCGTCGTATTATGAATGAGATAGAGTTTAGGAAATTGAGTTCTTACAACTGAGCTCTACCACACGATCTAGAGTAAGAAGAAAGAGTGACAGTCTTAAATGCCCTGTAGCCTCCTGCTTATAAGTGTGGTGCACGACACACCCATAAACAAGACTCAACTGCTCTGATACCACTTTTGTCACGACCCAAACCGATGGGCCGCGACGGGCACTCGGTACCTTACTCAATCGAGTACCAACATAATGTTCTTTTCTTATCATACTATCATAGATAACTGAGCCGGAGAGGCTGCCGTGTGATAGGTAGAATATAACATGTAATACCAACTTATACATAACACATATGGGCCTCTAAGACCAAAATAACCACTCGTACACTGAACATAGGCTGACAAGGCCATACAATATTTTACGTATATGGCATCTGTTTACAAGCCTCTAAGAATATATAATTGTCATAAAGGTTGGGACAGAGCCCCGCCATACCAAACAATACACATCTAAATCATACTAACCAAACAAGCAACTCCAGAGCAAATGGAGTGCACCAACATCTTCTGCTGATCTGATCGCCTACTTGGAGGACTCTCGACCTATCTATCGAGACCTGCGGGCATGAAACGCAGCGTCCCCAGACAAAAAGGATGTCAGTACAAATAATGTACCGAGTAGATAAGGAATGAAAATTAGTAAATAATAGACATGAGAAAAACATGGAGTAAAAGACTCGAAATGTATGTCTGCATAGCTCTGTGAATCATTTTATTTTTATAGAGTCATGCATATGCGTATAAATGTCATACCATGCATAGGTATATGTGTTCATAACATCATCAAGCCTCCGAGGGCATCCCATCATATCATCTCGGCTACTGTGGGCAAAATCATCAACGTATACCAGCTGATCAGGTGGTGGTGCGTATATAACGCCGTAACTTTTTTCCATACCCCATATACATATAATATATACGTATATAACGCTATCTGGTCATGGGTCAATGTATATGTATAAATGCATGAAGTGCATAAGAAATACGTTAATAAGATTTCTCGGAATGTCATAAAAATAATATGCCTGTCTGATAAACTTTATCAAATACATATTTTTCTGAGACCCATGAACAGAAGATATAATAATAATTCACATAGGGAATGAAGAATATTTACACCCCTAGTATTTCTATGAATAGAGTTATTTATGAAAGTTGCGTATTTTGCTCGTTTCATTTGTATCATGCCAAAAGGAAAGAAGGGATAGCCTTAACATACCTGAACCGATTCTCTTAGAATTTGCAATTCAAGCTTTACAGAATTAACAACCAACGTTATCTAATTTTGGTATGGAATTGTTTTGCTCTTTGAAGAACTCACGGTCAGCCGCTCTCTAAAGCGTGAATTGCAAACATGAAGAACTCATTTGATTTATAATCTACACATGAATTCATTTGAAGAAACTCACATTCATAAGACTTAAAATTGCTCTGTTTCATTAGATGGATATGTGACTCATATGCTTAAGACTTAAAATGGCTCTTTTTCATTAAATGAATATGTGACTCATGTCTTTAAGACTTGCCAAATATCACCTCTCTAATTTTGCCACATAACATAATAACTTTAGAGTCACGATACCTTGGAGTGGCTTGTTGCCTCGTGGGGAGGGTATTATCTTACGTAATTCTTTAATTAATTACCCAATGATTCCTTAATTAACTAGGTAATCTCCCATTATCCAATAATTAATCAATTACCTTAACTTACTTAAAATACTATTCACTTTTAACATACCTTATACATCTTACTATTATAGTCATATAGTACATTGTATGGTACTAGTCCATAAATACCGGGTATTTTAGCTCGGGCTGTAGTTTATCCCAACATGTTAAACTTTGACGAAAATTTATTTTCTTTGATTTAATTACTATCTCACCTTCATAAATTTACTCATCACTTGTTTGAAATAGCATAATGCTTATAATGTCAAAATAATCTCATTCTTGAACTTACGTCGATTAGCTTACGACGAAATTTTAACATACGAAAATGCGGGATGTACCATCTCATTTTCGAGCTTCTATCAATTTACTTATGGCATACTTTCACGTACGAAATTATGGGGTGTAACACAAACAAATCAACAGATCGTGCAAGATAAACATAGTGAACCCCAACATGGGGAATTCCGTCTCGCAGATATGACATTGTGACCCTTGAGAAATATTCAGATAGGAGTTGGAGTAGTTAAAGGTACTGTATGAGTGTTACAAAAATAAAAGAGAGCCCCACAAGGAAGACAGTAAAAATATCAGTTCAAAAGTAACCCTACAAGCACAAGGGCGTGGAAGTAAGTAACTACGGATAATTATAGGCAAGGAAGGACATCAAAAATTCCATCGAGTATACAATGTAATGAGCTCGCAGCTACAAGAGTCAGAGGGTCCTCCCTAAGTACAACAACGAAATACTAGCTTGAGAAAATAAGGAAGAAGGCTTCAACCTAAGCACATTGACCTAAAGAGGAAATGGTCTTGTAACAACAGTCTCACTACAACATTGAATGCACTCCATAAGAAAGTGGCACCTACTGTGGCTAGTGAACGGGAAGTAAATATCAAAAGTAATATTCGAGATCATATGAGTTGCACGAAAACTCCGGCATGCATGGGAACTAAGATAAACTAAGTATACACGCAACAAGGGGCAGAAAAACCAGGAAAAGTAATAATAGCTTACGTTCAAAGAAAGCTGAGAAGTAATAGCTTACGTTTTAAGCTCATGAAAATAAGAGAGCTGATGGTTTCTCAAAGTTATAGAAAGCTCAGTATAGCCTGTATTACACCTCATATTTTCGTACGTGAAAGTACGCCATAAATAAATTGATGAAAGCTCGGAAATGAGATGTTAAATCTCGCATTTTTGTACATTAAAATTTCATCGTAAGTTAACCGACGTAAGTTTGGGAATGAGATCATTTTGAGATTATAAGCATTATGCTATTTCAAACAAGTGATAAGTGAATTCGTGAAGGAGAGAGAGTAAGCAAATCAAAGAAAGTGAGTTTCGTCGAAGTTTGACATTTTGGGATAAAATACGGCCCGAACTAAAATACCCAGTATTTATGGACTAGTACCATACAAGGTACCACATGGCCATAATAGTAAGGTGTATAAAGTGTATTAAAAGTGAGTAGCATTTTATGTAATTTGAGATAATTCTTATTATGTGGGTAATTGATTAATTATTAGTTAGTGGAAGGTTCATATTTTCGTACGTAGAAGTACGCCATAAGTAAATTGATAAAATCTCGGAAATGACATATTACATCCCGCATTTGCATACGTTAAAGTTTCGTCGTAAGTTAATCAACGTAAGTCTGGGGAATGAGATTATTTTGAGATTATAAGCATTATGCTATTTCAAACAAGTGATGAGTAAATTCGTGAAGATGAGAGGGTAAGCAAATCGAAGAAAATGAATTCCGTCGATGTTTGGTATTTTGGGATAAAATACGGAACCATTATACATAGGCACTTATGACTACATCGATCTCATACTTCCTTTCCAAATTTTCAACTTACTTATGGCCCTTACAATTTGGCTATCTTTACAAATTCATAAAAATTTTGGCAGAGTTTCCCCTGTAACTGGGCTTATCCACCTATCAGAGAATCACTAAAATCATCCTATCAACATATCCACAACTCGACAAAGCATCACCATGTATATCAACATCACAAATCTCACCATTAAAGGCATTATATTATCAAGAGTGATATCTGGACATGAGCTGCACATATTTAAATTATATCACATAGAAAGTACCTTTCAAATCACCATCATTTGACTATACACTCAAATGAGAACATTTTATTTCCTTAACACTTTTGGCCCTCAAGGTGGCCTCCTCGACTTACCGACTTCGCCATAACACATTAACGGAGGCAATCTCAACTCCCAATTTTATCTAACAAGGATGATAAATAGATACACCTCATAAGCCAATTATTCATTAACTTCACCTTTTCTAGCTTCCACCAGAACGATAGACAAGGGATTTCCAACTACCTTCTTAGACATAGACACATGAAACACCGGGTACACGAAGTACAATAATAGGAAAACATCATATTCATAGTTTGGCCTATTTCCTTCAAGATTTCATAAGGCCTAATGTGACTATACATACTTTACCTTCCTTAACAATTCACCCAATATATTCATAGATAAAATCTTTAGAATAGCCCGTTCACTTTATTCAACTCTAAATCCCTATGCCAAACACCCAAACTAAACCTTTGGAGACCTCCAATAATCACTCTAAGATGAGCTAGCTTGAATATGACCATAAAACTTCCTATCCATTATATTTGATCACTGGATGATGATGCTTCTTTGACATGTTTGAGCCTTCAACCCCCACTGGTTTCTATAATTACAAATACAATCTTATTAGTACTTGCAACTTATTTTTCCAAATTTCCCAACAAAAGACATTACTAGGTCAGTGTTTTTATAGAACCATCTGTTTCAAATGAATAACATCTACTAGCTTGCGCGCACACCCTGATAACATCAACCTGCATGGCATTGCCTTAATATGTGAAGTAACATCGTTCTCATACCTTTCTTAGCCACCCTCTTTTCTCCTTATAAGTCCTATAGGATTTTAAGAAACCACTCTACTTCCCTCGTGAACATTCTCACGATCCCTCTTTATTGCTAAATACTTCCCAAAACACATATCAACACCCTTCATATATATATTTACTTCAACAAAAGTCATTGGACCGAACATGGCCTTTTCTAAAACTTGAGATCCTCCTAAATTCTTCAATGATGCTTTCTTGTTTTCCTTATAAGTGTAGGACTTAGTCCACCTGATTCCATCCTCGATGAGTCCTTATTCCCAGTATTGTAGTCACCAATAGTATTTCCTGGTATTGCAGCGTAAGAGTTATCATGTTAAACATATTTAGTTCGTAACAAGTGTTCATCCTCTCGTTTGGTACTATATTTCCTTTGTGACTAGAGCATTCACTTCTATCCCATTTTGCCCTTAATTCATAGTTGACAACCTTATTATGCCACATACTTGTTTGCCTCCCGTGAACTTGTAGTATCATTGAGCCTGGTTTGTTGAGTTTATCACACCACCACTTCATCACCAGTAGTCTCATTTTCCAATGTAATATGTAGACATGAACTCCCTCCAAATCTTTTAGTTGATATTCAGTGTCACTCAAGTCAGCTTCATTACAGTTGATCATTTATATCTTCTATTAATACTTGTGCTCTAGGCGAGTCGACCATTATGATACGAACTATTTTGCGATAACCATGGCCACCTAAATTTATAGATTTTTCTTCCAATTCTTCTCGCCTCATTCTTCCTAGTTAGTGAATAGCCATGCGTTCTTCCATATGTTACGTGGTCTTTTCCCTTAGTTGGGAATTCATCCTACTCGCCTCTCAACACTTGTTGGAATATCCGTGGGAAAGTGTGTTCATCCGTGTATCAATTAACACTTCCTTTCTTGTAAGATTCTTAAGAGATTCTCCATCAAGTCCCGATGCACTCTTGGGTTATTATTGTCATCACATTTATCTCTCCCACTCGTTTTGTCTTTCTTAAAGACTTGGAAATTTAGCTAAATCGCAAATCCGTGATTAACTCATTCTAAGAACTCGCAAGCCTTTCACATTTGATCTGTAGCACTTCCTTGGGTTCCATTGTCCCTGGCTCTCTAACAAGTACAAAACCCTTTTGCAAACCCTACTTTTAGTTTCTAGTATCATTGACCTGTCATGTATAATTGTCACATACGAAGAATTCACATTTCTTAAACTTCCACATTATTTTTGTACACTGATTTATCTTTTGCATTTCCTTTCAGAGAATCACGTTATCCCTTACAATTTTTCTAGACTACACATGTCTTCAACAAAATACCTAAAAATCATAGCTACATGGCCCTACTCTCATTTTATTGCACTTAAGTAGCCTCGCCATGGTTCTTCCCTCCCCACTTGGGGTGAATATTTCACATTTCGACACAACTTTTGAATTTAGCAATTTGAGGAACACATGTTTCACATTTCTAGTCCTCCTGTATATGATTGACTATTAGGGAGATTTAAGTCCCCATGGTATTAACCTGATAAGCTCTCTACTGTTATTCAGCCACATAAGCTTGGGATCCAAATCCCCCGTGTCAATATCCTTTTTGGAGTGTAACACCACTTCGCACATTCCATGGATTTTTATAACGTTCATAGTTCTATGGTCTTCTCATTGTGGGTTCAATTGACTCTCCTTTCATAACTTCTTATCTCCCGTGAGAGACGTACACATTTATCATTACTCTCAAGCCATGCCTTTCATATATCACGTGCCTATGTAATAAATCTACATCTTAGAATCATACACATAGTTCCCACACTATCCGCTTGTACTAGTTAAGATTAGGTCTCATTAATCACGTCAATGCCTCTTTGGAGGTGGGTAATCACTTCTAGCACTCTTCTCATATAAGGTATGCTCATGGTACTATATACTTGTCTCATATCATCATACTATTCATTCAACATGATACATGTGCCATCTATTTAATATTTAGGCCTTCGTCATATCACATGACAACATTACTTAGAATAAACCAAAAGAGCATTTAAACATACCTTGAACCTCAACGCATGAGTTGGAGGAAGAATAGTTTCACAACCAGTTTCATCGCACGATTCAGAATATCAAAGAAGGATATTATTCCTCAATGTTCATGTAGCATCCTAATTATAGATGTGGTCGACAACACACCGATAATAAGGACTCTACTAGACACGGCTCTGAGACAACCTAGGACACTTTAAAACCTAAGGCTCTGATACCAAGTTTGTCACGCCCCAAAACCGAGGAGCGCGACCGCCGCTCAATCGAGTGAACCCGACCGAGCAAGCCTGTTAGATATTATTCTCCCCAGACTCATCCACGAATGGAGATAATACATATTTTCATTAATTAGACAAAATGGTGTTCACGTCTATAATACCAATTCATTTCCAATAGCTTCATCATCTTTAATGTCTCAAATGGACAAGTAATACAACCACAACATAACATATTTCGTCTTTCTCAGCACCAATACGCAACCCACACTATGTCTACGGAGCCTCTATGGACAAAGAAGAGTACAATGATAATGCCGGCAACAAGGTCCAGGCTACATCTCAAAGGGAATACACAAGGTACAAAAGATACATGACCCCGGGATGAAGTGGGGCTCACCAAGTCAGCTGGGAAGAAGGTGCACTGCTATCAATGATCAATATCTCTTGCTGTGGAACCACCTGCATCCATAGAAAGACGCAGCGCCCCCGTCAAAAGGGACGTTAGTACTATCGAATAGCACTAGTATGTATAACTAAACACCCTCTCAATAGAATGACAAATAATACAAACAAGATTATTGATAGCATCCTAGGAAGCTCAAATCTAATTCAAGGACAAGAATGAAGCTTTGGAATCTCAAAGAGGGCCTTTGACAAGATGTCAAGCTAAAGAGTTGCAAAACAAGGTCATTAGACTTCAAGTCGACATGAATTTGGACCATAAAATAATTATAATACCTAGACAACTCATATCCTTTTATCCTTGAGCTCTCCATCCCAATTAACAACTTCTTTATTTGCACTTGAAGTCTAATGACCTTGTTTTGCAACTCTTTAGCTTGACATCTTGTTAAAGGCCCTTTTTGAGATTCCAAAGCTTCATTCTTGTCCTTGAATTAGATTTGAGCTTCCTGGGATGCTATTAGAGGTCATGAAAGAAATAGAAGATACGATGCAAGATCTTAAGGTAGTAAGGTAAAGGTGAACAATGTATGAAATACTCAAATGCAGAAGGTTGTGAATAGTCCATACTTCGGATAAAAGGCTAGAAGCGTGGGGATTCAGTATCCAAGAAATATAGTGGCATCGTCAGTAGCATATCTTCTAGCCTATGGTTTCTAGGTACCGAGAGATCTAGCCAAGAGAGTAAAGAAGAGTAAGAGACGATGATGTCTCATTTGATGTTCCAGAATAACATAAGGAATCTATTGTGCAAGCAAGTTAAAGGAAGGTTGCGAGTAGTATAAATTGATATGTGCAGATCGCAAGCTAAAGAATGATAGAGCAACAAGGTTTTAGGAAGACATGAGTAAGGACAAGAAAGGGCGAGTGAGAAGGTAACGAGAAATGGATGAGTCCTCGGGATTAAGCCCATGAAAACACGAGAGCTGGTGGCTTCTCTAAGTTATAGAAAGCTTAGTATAGCCAGAATGAACTTAAAGGAATCTAAGACTAGTAGCATTTAGAAGAGATGGAATGCTGGCCTGGTAGTAGAATGAAGGTGTAATTGTGTTAGATGAAGAATGACATTTGGGCCTTCGATTGAGTAATGACTTAAAAAGGGATTTCAAGATTTGTATAGGATTAAAATACCCACGTAAGTGAATCATATTGGGATGCTATGAAATACGGTTATGGAAGTATAGTATCCCCCCTAGGTGGATCAGTCTAATTACTCCAGATGTCCCCGATGAGACGTGAGCCCTAGCGGCAGTGTTACATAAGAGATCAAGTTATCAGTGGTTGATGATAGATCAACATTAAGGTGAATCAACAATGGATGGACAAAAGTCACAAAATATGAGGTGACATTAGGCCATCATTCTTAAGATGGACAGTAATGAGGAAGCATTAAAGGACATAGATTTATACATATGGGATAAGCAACGAACGTAACCTGGAGTTTGGTAGCAGACCTCAGTAACGATAAACCGAGATAAGATTTATGGTATATTATGACCTACTTAGATGTAGTAAAGTCACGCAGATAGATAACCGGACCTATGAAATAAGATATAGCAATATTCGTAAGTTCGACAAAGTACCGAGCGAAGAACTTCAGTATACCTATAGATGCCCAGATGGACATCTTGTCAAGTTCTGTATATGTTTACAAAGTGAGGCCTAGAGATGGGCTAAAATCTGGAGGAAAAAGGGGAGAAGAGTCGCATAGGCGCACTTATAAGGTCAGAGTTGTACAGGCTGCATGATAGAAGGTAGCAACAGTTACGAGATTGGAAGGATTCTGACCATATGTCGTGGTGTGAGAAAGAGGCCTAAAGGAGGGAATGCAAGGGGCTTTGGAATTATTCACAGAACAGTTTCCTAGATGGCAAGGAGAGTACTAAAATATTCGGAAGACATAAGTTATGTAAATGGTAAGTGCATCAGTCAACATTCGAGGACAAATGTTCCAAAGGGGGGAATGATGTTACATCCCATGTTTTCGTACGTAAAAGTACGTTATTAGTAAATTAATGGAAGCTCGGAAATGAGATGTTACATGCCGCATTTTCGTACGTTAAAGTTTAGTCCTAAGTTAATCGACACAAGTTCCGGAATGAGATTATTTGGAGACTATAAGCATTATGCTATTTCAAACAGGTGATGAGTAAATTCGTGAAGGTAAGAGGGTAAGCAAATCGAAGAAAATGATTTCGTCAAAGTTTGACATTTTGGGATAAAATATGGCAAAAGCTAAAATACCCGGTATATATGGACTAGTACCATACAAGGTACCACATGACCATTATAGTAAGGTGTATAAGGTATGTTAAAAGTGCCACGCCCCAAAAATAAAGGAGCGCGAGCACGACCGGCGCTCAACCGAGTGAACCCGACCGAGCAAGCCTGTTAGATTCCTTCTACCCAAACGTATTCATGAATAAAGAGAATATATATTTTCCTTAATTAAACAATAAAGTGGCCATGTCTGCAATAGTCAATTTCTTACCATAGGTTTCACCATTTTTAAAGTTTCAAATAGACAAGTAATACAATCACAACATAGCATAGTTTGTCTTTCTCAGCACCAATACACAACCCACACTATGTCTACGGAGCCTCTATAGATAAAGTAGAGTACAACGATAATGCTGGCAACAAGGCCCCGACTATACCTCAAACAGAATACACAAAGTACAAAAGATTCATGACCCCAGAATGAAGTGGGGCTCACTAAGTCAGCTGGGAAGAAGGTGCACTGCTATCACTGATCAATATCTCCTGTTGTGGAACCACCTGCATCCATTGAAAGATGCAGCACCCCC
>AWOL01S0025802.1:10320-39303 GCA_000715115.1 Nicotiana otophora | reverse complement strand
TAATAATGCCGGCAACAAGGCCCCGACTATACCTCAAACAGAATACACAAAGTACAAAAGATTCATGACCCCAGAATGAAGTGGGGCTCACTAAGTCAGCTGGGAAGAAGGTGCACTGCTATCACTGATCAATATCTCCTGTTGTGGAACCACCTGCATCCATTGAAAGATGCAGCACCCCCGGCAAAAAGGGACGTTAGTACTGCCGAATAACACTTGTATGTATAACTAAACACCCTCTCAATAGAATGATAATTAATACAAACAAGAATATCATAATATCAAAGGAAGCTTCAATCAACATCAAACCTCAATTTAGGATCAAGACACTGTTCAAATTAATTTCATATCTCACATTGGAAGATTTTTAGTATCGATATACCATTGTTCACAATACCATTATTCCCCATACCAATATTCACAATACCATTATTCAGAAAACCATTATTCACAAAACCATTATTCGTAAAACCAGTACCACCGTACTCTTAGCACGGAGTCCGATCACGACCCGATCGGCTAGGCTATCTCATTAGAGACATCAACCACAATTTCTCTCAATATCAATACCACCATCTTTAACACGGAGTCCGATCACGACCCGATCGGCTAGGCTATCCATTAGGGACATTAACCACAATTACTATTTCAATTACAATTTCTAGCACAATCACCACCATGTGTGCGGCATGGTGTCCGATCATGATCTGATCGGCTAGGCTGTCTTAATCGAGACATCAACCTTTTGGTATCAAGCATCGTATTTCATATTACTTTTACATCTTTTCATTTCGTTGGTAATAATGGCCAAAATTATAAGATCTTGGCACGTTGCCCATATTCAGTATTTCCTGCTCACCTTTTCAATTTCAAATATCATCATCATCATCAACAACAAATACAATTCAAATCAAGGTGTATAGTACACATGTGAGCAATTTAGAGTCTAAGGCACATAGAGATATTTCACAAACTTTGGCATAATAGCCTTCGTTTGAACTTGACTTGAAGCCGAAACATTATTAATGTACAACCATATTTTAACACATCCTCAATTGATAACATAACATGAATAAAGCATTTGAGATACTTGTCGAATATATATATCTTTCAACCCATTCTTACTCGGAATAGCCAATTTTATAATGAACCACTCGGGACTTACATATATTTCATGAATATCGTGCGATTCAATTCGAAGAGAAGCGTTTAGCCAACATACCTCAATTAAGCTTTCTTAAACTCTAAAATATTTCAGAATTCTTAGCAACTTCAATCTATTGTAGAAATATATCAAATTGAATCAAAATTAGGAAGATGATCACGCTTCTAGCTCACTTGAGCATTTTATCAAACACCAGGTGTGCATAAGGTTTCAATGTCCTTTTTATGAAGGATTCAATCATCCCACAACACAATCTTTGCCATTTTTAGCTCAACAATCTTCCTACACCCTTTGATAACACATGTATGTAAAATAAACAACTCTCATGCCCAAAATTATCTTGCTAGTTACCTATTTTCAGAAGATTTCGAAATTAGGGTTTAGGGTGTAGAATCTTACCTCTAGGATGAAGACCTAGTGAGCTTCCCTTCTTAATCTTCCAAAACTTGATCTAGAATTGAAGACAAATTATTGAAGAACACCTTCTCACTCTAGGGCACTCTCTCTCACTCTAAAATATCAGATTATGTCTCAAAAATGGCCCAAAGAGTGTATTTAACAAAATAGGGTCGGGTTTTAAAAATCCAAAAATAGAGTTACGGAACAAGGTATGCGATCGCATAACCGATATGCGGACCGCATATCGGTCGCATAATTGATTACAAAATAGCCAAAAGAACTGTCTATGTATGCAGTCGCATAGTCGACCGCATAGCTGCTTCCAAAATGCCCCTCTCATACACTTCTGCGTCCATTATGCGGCCTGGAGAGTGATTATGCGGCCGCATAATGGACCGCATAAATGCACTTTTCTGCCAAAAATTTTCCTTCACTTTCCTGTGCATTGTTCAGCACTTTTCTACAATCCTCAACATGTAAGCCTAGTCCGGCACCATGAAATATTATTTTCTTTGCAAATTTTACCGGGCTTTATACTTAAGTATTTCAAAAATTTTCGGGGTGTTACATTCTCCCCCACTTAGGATCATTCGTCCTCGAATGAGGGTACAAATCTGTCATTAGCGTCTTATACAACTCAGTTGTTTTAATACCGCATTCGAGCAGCCCCAAATTTGACTAACTCCCAAAACTTTCAAATATTTCGCTAGAGTTTCCCTTGTAACTAGGCCTATCCACCTGTCAGAGAGCCCCGGAAACACATCCTAACAACATATACGTACTCCAACGATGTAACATAATACAAAACAACATCAAATGTGGTCTCATAAGCAATATATATCCAGAAAGGAACACCCTTAATGCCAATTTTTCACATGATACAAAGTTCATAAAAAGTAAATTTTATAATTTTCCTAGATCACAATTTTATAAATACATGGTCATTCAAACAAATAAGGATACTTTTTCTTCATTTCTTCCTCGACCTCCCAAGTAGCCTCTTCAACCTGATGGTTTTGCCACAACACTTTCACGGAGGCAATTCTTTATTTCTCAATTTTCGGACTTGCCGATCAATAATAGAAACCGGAATCTCTTCGTAAGTTAATTTCTCATTTACCTCAATAGCCTCAACTGGAACAATGAGTGTCAGATCTCTAACTACTTTCCTTAACATCGACACTTGAAACACCGGGTGTACTAATGACATCTCAGGTGGTAGCTCAAGCTTGTACGCCACCTCACCAGCTCTGAATGATTTTGTATGGTCCGACATACCTCGGACTCAATTTCCCTTTCTTACCAAACTGCATTACACCCTTCATGGGGGGAACTTTCAAGAATACCCAATCATCTTCTTTGAACTCCAAATCCTTACGACGAACATCCGAATAGGATTTCTGACGACTCTGAGCAGTCTTCAACCGTTCCTTAATGATTTTAACTTTTTCCATAGCCTGATGCACGAGGTCTGGCCCTATAAAATCTACTTCCCCAATTTCGAACCACCCAATGGGAGATCTACATCTCCTACCATATAAAGCCTCGAACGGTGCCATTTGAATGCTAGCATGATAGCTATTGTTATATGCAAATTCTATGCGTGGTAAATGATCATCCCAGCTACCTTTGAAGTCTAGCACATAAGCACGCAACATATCCTTAAGCATTTGAATAGTTCGCTCTACCTGTCCGTCAGTCTGTGGGTGAAAGGTTGTACCTTGATTCACCTGAGTACCTAAACCTTGCTGAAATTTCTTCCAAAAATTAGCAGTGAATTGTGATCCCCAATCAAAAATGATGGAAACTGGGGTGCCATGCAACCTGACTATTTCTTTGATATACAACTGATCGTACTGCTCCGCTGTGTCGGTAGACTTAACCAGCAAAAAGTGTGCTGCTTTCGTGAGTCGATCCACAATCACCCAAATTGAGTCAAGCTTGAGCAGAGTGCACGGTAATCCTACCACAAAGTCCATATTAATCATTTCCCACTTTTACATTGGAATTTCTATGTTCTGTGCCAACCCACCGGGCCTTTGGTGTTCGGTCTTCACTTGCTGACAATTTAGACATCTTGCCACAACATCCGCCACATTCCTCTTCATATCATTCCACCAATAGACTTCCTTTAAGATCATGATACATTTTCGTAGAACCTGGGTGCACGGAATACCTAGTAGTGTAAGCTTCAGTCAAAATTCTTTCACGGAGACCATCCATATTTGGAACACATAGTCACCCTTGGTACCTTAGTGTACCATCATCCATGCCAAGAGAAAAGGCCATGGTCTTATGTTTGTCAATCCCCTCATTCAATTGCACCAGTAATGGATCGTTGTATTGCTTCTCATTGACTTCCACAACAAGTGATGATGTATTATAAAACATGTTGTATTATAAATAAACTTGTTGTATTATAAATAAACTTGTTGTATTCTCATGTTGTATTCTCATTGACTTCCACAACAGTAATTCATAAATAAACTTGTTGTATTATAAAACATTAAATGAAAAATGCATAACCAATACCTTTATGTGAAAATCTCCTCCTGAAATCGCCTCCCACCGAGTCTAGGGCTAAAAATGTGATAAATGAGACTACGTCCCAAAATCTCAAATATATGCTCAGATGTAGAATTCATAAATAAACATGTTGTATTCTCATTGACTTCCACAACAGTAATTCATAAATAAACTTGTTGTATTATAAAACATTAAATGAAAAATGCATAACCAATACCTTTATGTGAAAATCTCCTCCTGAAATCGCCTCCCACCGAGTCTAGGGCTAAAAATGTGATAAATGAGACTACGTCCCAAAATCTCAAATATATGCTCAGATGTAGAATTCATAAATAAACATGTTGTATTCTCATTGACTTCCACAACAGTAATTCATAAATAAACTTGTTGTATTATAAAACATTAAATGAAAAATGCATAACCAATACCTTTATGTGAAAATCTCCTCCTGAAATCGCCTCCCACCGAGTCTAGGGCTAAAAATGTGATAAATGAGACTACGTCCCAAAATCTCAAATATATGCTCAGATGTAGAATTCGCGTTTACTACGTTGGGTTCGCAAATGAAACACTTGGCTCTCAAATGTGGAGGCTGACTGTAACACCCCAGAAAATTTCGAAGTATTTAAGTGTAAAGCCCCGTAAAATTTCGCAAATGAATTTAAGGTTTTGTGGTGCCGGAGTAGGTATACGTCTCACCGTGGCTCGGACCTTTGGGGTTGAACCNATTTTCGTAGAACCTGGGTGCACGGAATACCTAGTAGTGTAAGCTTCAGTCAAAATTCTTTCACGGAGACCATCCATATTTGGAACACATAGTCACCCTTGGTACCTTAGTGTACCATCATCCATGCCAAGAGAAAAGGCCATGGTCTTATGTTTGTCAATCCCCTCATTCAATTGCACCAGTAATGGATCGTTGTATTGCTTCTCATTGACTTCCACAACAAGTGATGATGTATTATAAAACATGTTGTATTATAAATAAACTTGTTGTATTATAAATAAACTTGTTGTATTCTCATGTTGTATTCTCATTGACTTCCACAACAGTAATTCATAAATAAACTTGTTGTATTATAAAACATTAAATGAAAAATGCATAACCAATACCTTTATGTGAAAATCTCCTCCTGAAATCGCCTCCCACCGAGTCTAGGGCTAAAAATGTGATAAATGAGACTACGTCCCAAAATCTCAAATATATGCTCAGATGTAGAATTCATAAATAAACATGTTGTATTCTCATTGACTTCCACAACAGTAATTCATAAATAAACTTGTTGTATTATAAAACATTAAATGAAAAATGCATAACCAATACCTTTATGTGAAAATCTCCTCCTGAAATCGCCTCCCACCGAGTCTAGGGCTAAAAATGTGATAAATGAGACTACGTCCCAAAATCTCAAATATATGCTCAGATGTAGAATTCGCGTTTACTACGTTGGGTTCGCAAATGAAACACTTGGCTCTCAAATGTGGAGGCTGACTGTAACACCCCAGAAAATTTCGAAGTATTTAAGTGTAAAGCCCCGTAAAATTTCGCAAATGAATTTAAGGTTTTGTGGTGCCGGAGTAGGTATACGTCTCACCGTGGCTCGGACCTTTGGGGTTGAACCATGCCCTGGAAAGTAAAGGAAAAAACAATTGGCAGCGAAATGCATTTCCGCGGTCCATTATGAACATGGTCCCTACATTATCAATGCCTACTAGGCAACTCTATGCCTCATGTGTCGAATCAATGATGTCATCATAATGATTAACAATGTCAGCACTATTAGTAGTAACCTTCATGTCTCTTAGGATATAACCTCCTGAAATATTGTGCTCAGTACATTGATGGATTTTTGAATAATTGTAGCCAATCTTGAACCTCGTTGTTCATATTTATAGAAATCTGTGGGGGTTAAAGGTCAAACATGTCAAAGAAGAAGCATCATCCCGTGATCAAATATATTGGATAGGAAATTTTATGGTCATATTCAAGCTAGAACATCTTAAAAAAATTGTTGGAGGTCGCCAAAGGTTTAGTTTGGGTGTTTGGCATAGAAATTTAGATTTGAAGAAAGTGAACGGATTATTCTCAATATTTTCTCCTTGAGGATGCAATGTGAATTGTTAATAGAGGTAAAGTGTGTGTAGTCACATTAGGCCTCATGAAATCTTGAAGGAAATAGGCCAAACTATGAGTATGATGTTTTCCTATTACTTTTCTCCGTGTATCCTGTGTTTCATGTGTCCATGGCTAATAAGGTGAAGTTAATGGATAATGAATCGTGATGAGCAACTATTTGCTATCTTTGTTAGAAAAGTCTAGGAGTCAAGATTGTCTCCGTTAATGTGTTATGGCGAAGTCTATAAGTCGAGGAGACCACATTGAGGGGCAAAAGTATTAAGGAAATAAAAAGTTCCCACATGAGTATAGCTAAATGATTGTGGATCGAAAGGTACTCCCTTTATGTTACGATTTATATATGTGCGGTTCTTGTCCAGATGCTGCTACTTGAGATAATGTAATGCATGTAATGTTGAGATTCGGGATGTTGATATACATAGAGATGCTTTGTTGAGTTGTGGATGTGTTGTTAGGAGTTCTTTTGGTGTTACTCTGGCGAAATATTTGGAAATTTACGGAGTTAGCCAAATTTTAAAATTACTGATGTGTGTGAACTAGCAGTTGGGCCACATTGAATGCTAATGACGGATTTTGACCCTCATTCGAGGACGAATGATCCTAAGCATAGGAGAATGTAACACCCCTGAAAATTTTGAAGTATTTAAGTGTAAAGCCCCGTAAAATTTCGCAAATGAATTTAGACTTTTTTGGTTGAACAATGCACTGAAAAGTAAATCATAAAATATTTTGGCAGCAAAATGTGTTTCTGCGATCCATTATGCTACCGCAGAATCACTCTGCAGGCCGCATAATGGTCGCAGAACTGAGGCAGGAGAGGGTCAATTTGTATGCGATTCTGCGGTCGACTATGTGACCGCAGAACTGTTTTGCGGTTCATTATGCGACCGCAGAACTATTTTGCGGTTCATTATGCGATCGCAGAACAGGTCTACGGGCCGCATAGTGACAGAAACACAGACAGATTTTTGCCGGTTTTGGACTCCAATTATGCGGTCCGCATATTGATTATGTGATTGCATATGCGATCGCATACCTTATTCCGATGCTCCATTTTTGGGTTTTTAAAACCCGACCCTACTTCGTTAAATATACGCAAGGGGTCGTTTATGAGCAAAACTTTTGATGTTTTAGAGAGAAGAGAGAGTGTTTTAGAGAGAGAGGAAACCCTAGGCTAATTATTCATCAAGTCTTGCTCAAATCTTGGAAGATTAACAAGGAAAACCCATAAGTTATTCATCTAAGAGGTAAGGTTCCATATTCTAGTTTTCAATTTCGAGTTTGGGTAGAAGATGGTTGATTAGGAGTATGATTCATGGGTATGAGAGTATTATTTATACATGCATGTACCAATAAGATTTGTGGGAAGATTGTTGAGCTTAAATAAGTAAGGATTGGGTTGTGGAGTGAAGGACATCTTGTAGAAGAACCTTGTGGTTAAATTTGCACACCTACCATTTGATAAAATGCTTAAATGAGCTGAGACCATGAATATCTTCCTAATTATGGTTCAATTTTGTTATGTCTCAAAATAGATTGAGATTGCTAGAATTTCTGGAACACTGTAGTAATTTAAGGAAAGCTCAATTGAGGTATGTTGGCTAAACTTTCTCTCTTAGAATTGAATTCCATAATGTTCCAGTGAGTTTCAAAGTATGGGTTGCGTATTAAAATGTTGTGGCTTTGAATCGTATTTCAAATGAAAGCTAGTATGCCAAATCGTGTGAGGAAATCTCAATATTCTTAAGACTCTTAATTGTTCATATGTGTACCTAAAGTCTTGATTGGAAATGTCTTATTGTTGATAACCTATAAAGGTGGTTGGAAACGAAATAATTGAATTGGAAATATAGTGTGTAGCCAACGTGCCAAGAATTTAAGTTATGATTGTGGCTAGTAGTGCAAATAATTCGAGAGAATGCGATAAAGAATGTGAAATGAGCCTCGACTCGATTGTTTAAAAACGATTTCGAAAATAGAACTTCCTAAAGGATTTTGTACTCAATTCATGCCCATAAATGGTTGCTTTAACTAATGCTCTGCTTTATAAAGATATCCAGTGTGATTCAAATTTCTTACATACTCTTCGAATTTCTTACATACTCAGGTTTTGGAAGTGTATATTATTATTTATGGGGAAGAGTATTGCAAGAATAAATGATGTATTGATTGTTTATGATATTGATGTATGTTTCTATTGCTGGTTGGTATGCCCCATTCTTTGGGAAGAAACCGTTTGTGTTTAAAGTTCCCATTTCAAATAAATTTGAAGTATATGATTTCTGAAATATTCTATATACTGATATTTGATGGTGATCTTTGAAATTGAAAGAGGTGAAAGTGTGGAATATGAAATACGGCCATTGTGCCAGGAATGAAAAATCGTATGAATAGTCAAATGAGCCAAGGAAATATTATTGTTATGAGTGACTGGAAATACTAACGAAGATTTATACAGTGTGAAAGAGGTTGAGGTGAGTACAATTATATTTATGTCACTTTTGTGTGCAAATCAAATAAAAAAAATATTTTTGGGAGTATCATTAGCAAAACCGAGGAAGGGTGGTCATAAGGCCCACACCTGAAATTACATGTGTCGGTGTAGGGGTGGATTGTGATTATTCCCCTTATTTGGGATGAAATTAAAATATTGGTGAAATGGTGATTATTCCCCTTAATTAGGATGAAACTGGTAACAATTGTGGATTTAAAAAGTCAACTCACACGGCATATGTGGGAAGGCGGCCTAGCTGATCGGGTGGAGATCAGACGCCATGTTACGCACATGGTGGTACTACTCTTGGTAACAACTTTCTTTCGCATCACTTGTCAAACCACATTGTTCGTGGAGAGATGGCCTAGCCGATCGGGCATGATCGGACTCCGTACTAACAAAGACGGTGGTATATATCGGTGCTAATGATCTCCCGACCAAAATTGTATATGAAGTTCGTCTTTTGAAAATTATTATGTTTTTAACTGGAGATTTGGATATTGTTGATTGTGTCTTGCTGTTTCTATGTGTTGTCTTTTCTTATATGGGCATTCTATTTTGAAAGAAGATTTTTAGCTATACATACTAGTGCTATTCGAAAGTACTAATGTCCCTTTGCTGGGGGCGCTGCATCTTTAATGGATGCAGGTGGTTCTACAGCAGGCAACATTGATCAGTGATAGCAGTGCACTCTTTTCAGCTGATTTGTTGAGCCTTACTTTATTTCAGGGTCATGTATCTTTTGTTTCTCATGTACTGTGTTTTGAGGTATAGCCTGGGCCTTGTTGCCGCCATTTCCATATTACTCTTCTATTGTACTTAGAGGCTCCGTAGATAGGTTGTGGGTTTGTGGTTGATGTTGGGAATTGAACTAGAAATGTTGGTAATTGGAAATCATGTTTTCATTAATTCTAAAAACTCATGATATTTTTAAAATTATGAATGAAGCTGCTAATGGGAATGAAAAGAAGGTTGCTAATAGAACATTTTCAGTGTTTGATAAATGGAGTACATCTCCTCTTTATTCATGGATTAGTTTGGGTAGAAGAAATCTAATAGGCTTGCGCGACCGAGTTCTCTTGGTTGAGCACCGGTCGCACTCCCCGAGTTTGGGGCGTGATACTGACTAGCCTAGGCAATGTCGCAAATGCAACTAACACATCGCAATGGGATGTCTGCCTTCATCGCAAATGCGATCAAGTGACCACAAATGCGACTCTCCACTTCCTAGGCTCCCCTTCGCAATTCCGAGGTTGGCTTCGCAAATGTGAAGCCTGCCACTCTCAGCCCACCTTCGCAATTGCGACATATCCATCGTAAATGCGGCTACCGCAAATGGGATATGGTGCTTGCATTTGCGAGATCTGTAGCACCAGCCAAAAAATCAACTATCTAAGCATCCACTCAAATGGTCTGAAACATATCCGAAACTCACTTAAGCCCCCGGGGCTCCACATTAAACATCCACACCGGTAAAAAAATCCATAGAGATCGAAAATTAATTGTAAATACGCAAGGTTAAATATGATAAAAAAATTAGCCATCTTTTTTGAACTCGTAGAGATGTTACGATCAATAGAGGCTCTAATAGCCATTGCTAGAAACTCAAAGCAAAACTAGAGAAAAAATCCAAAGAGCTAGTGAATGAATGAAGTCACACACATTGTATGCTTCATTGTGTTGATCTAAAGTAGAATAGTCCATTACTAAATAAAGGTAACTAAAGGAAATAAAACAAAATTATTTCCAAAGAACAAGTAAATTTATATTTATTTACTACTAAACTAAAAGAAAATCAAAATTCATAAAAAAGGGAAAATATGCAACTTTCCTTATACATCCTAAACTAAAGGTAAGTAAATCTAAAATTATTATTCCTAAACTAAAAGAAGATAAATGTTATACTGCTAATGTAGATTCTATTCTAGAATAAACATAAATATATTATAATATCTCTAAATGTATTTTAATAGTATATAACAAAAAAGTTGATTATATTATATTTTATCCTTATGTAATTGCTAAAATTCTCACCATTATTTTATGGCCCTATAAAATGTGAAGTTCCTCCATTATCATAACATCACAAAAAACCTAAACATGGAGAGAAATATAGCCCCTTTGCTTTTTGGCTTTCTATTTATTTCTCACTTCATGGTTATAATCCAATCAAAAACTCCATACCCTCCTTGTGAGCCATGCACCTGTGTTGGCAATCAGTGCAAACATCCTGGGGATTCAACTCAATATGAGTGGCCGGAGTTGATAGGAGTTGAGATCACGAAAGCCAAAGCCATCGTAGAAAGTACAAATCCAAATGTTACTGGCGTTGTACTTACAGTTGATTGTATTGTTACACAGGATGTGTGTTGCAATCGTGTGTGGCTTTGCCCCGATGAACATGGTAATGTAAAAGTCAAGCCAAAGGTTGGGTCATAGAGGGATTTGATCTAATTTTAGATTGGAATTATCATTCTCAATCTTGAAATATATCATGTAAAAGTCTTTTTCTTTTCAAATAATATCATATGGATCTGATTTTGTTCTAAATAAGATATATGAAGAAAAAAGAAATGAGAAGAAAAAGATCTAATAGCAATCAAAGCTTAAATATATGATATTCACAGTATTAACACTATCATTAAGTTATAGTCTAGAACGTCCAGGAGTATAAGAAAAATTCATTCAATTATAAAACATAAAAGATATAGTTTCAAATTCTTTAATAAAATTAAAGAAAAAGTTTAAAAAAATAAGTATAAGGAGAAAAATATTAGGGAATATTTTCACATGAGTACAGAAATTTGTTGTCAGCTAATGAGACCCAAGAATCCCATTCTTCATCTTTATTTTCTTGATAACACCAGAAGGAGGTAAAAAGCAGTTTATTGCTATTTTCGTTAGATAATTCAATGCTTTAACTCTATGCGATATGTTTCCAAAAGACATATTAATTGATGATTCAACTCATTTAATTTTTTGCAACTTTCTTTTATGATCATGGATACAGGTATATAACATGCTGTATATGAATATAAGAGTAAAATGTTGTTGAATCGCATTTCTTTATGTGAATTTGTTTATCGAAGGATCGAGCACTTAGAGCGTATCAAAGTAAAATCAAGGTTTTTATAGCAACATCAAACCTTAGAGTCTTGCTCTTGAAGAGCTATTGTGTAACGTGTAAGTAATTATACCTTTTCCATGTTGCGCTTAAATATATAACCTAAAAGAGCAAAGCTAGATAATACAAAGAGAATTAAAATTGAGCTATCTGCATAATATTGTGTACATGTGTTGGTACAGGAACAATTTTTTTCTTTTCCATTGTAGACTAAATTGAAAGCACTTTGTTAGTATTTAATCATTTTCCCAGTATGTTAAAATCATAACATTCTTTTATACTTTTTCAGCTGCTATTTACTTATTATACATGTTATAGTGAGAGAATAGAATGTAAGAACGAGATGTTATTAAACTAGTTGTTTAAAATCCACAACTAAATGAATATTCTTTTCCGATCGCACAAAATCGACAAACTTGGTCGGTCAAAAACCGATGAGAAAAATGGCTGATTCAATTGTAATTTGCAAATTTTATTTTTTACAAATCGTCAATACAACAACTAAAAAAGATCTACTTTTTAGTTTAAAAAAACCCGAAAATTATATTTTGTGACATATTCAATAAGTATTTTCAACCGAAAAATACTTTTCAAGCGACCGACCAAAATACACGTAAGCCTAGTCCGGTATCATGAAACATTATTTTTCTTTTGCAAAATTTTACGGGGCCTGACAGTACGATGCAATCTTTCTCAAAGAATATCATACAGATTTTTTCCTACTTCGATCCGCCGTTACGTGTTGTCGCAATTGACGTGTGTTAGAGGGATTGTCAAGAGAATCGGCTCAGGTATGTTAAGGCTATCCCTTCTTTTCTTCTGGCATGTTCCAAATGATACAAATAAAACGAGCAAAATATGTAACTTTCATAAATGACTCTATTCATAGAAATACTAGGGGTGTCTATATTTTTAATTCCCCATGTGTCTTATTATTCTATCATCTGTTCACGGGTCTCAGAAAATACGCAAGTTGATAAAGTTTATTCCATGACATTAATCAAAGGCATAATGGTCTTATGATATCCCGAAAGATTTTATTGATGTACCTCTCATGCATTGCATTCATTTATACATGTACATTGACCCATGACCAGACGGCGTTATATACGCGTATATATGTATATATATGTCTATGGGATATGGAAAAAGGTTACGACGTTATATATGCACCACCACCAAATCAGCTGGTATACGTTGATGATTTTACCCACAGTGGCCGAGATGGTATGATGGGATGCCCTCAGAGGCTTGACGATGTTATGAATACATATACCAATGCATGGTATGAGATTTATACGCATATGCATGGAATTGTAAATATAAATGATTCACAGAGCTATTCAGACATACATGTTGAGTCTTTTACTCCATGTTTCTCTCATGTCTATTGTTTACTGATTTTCATTCCTTACATACTCGGTACGTTATTTGTACTGACATTCCTTTTGCCTGGAGATGCTGCGTTTCATGCCCGCAGGTCCCATTAGACAGGTTGGGAGTCCTCCAAGTAGGCTATTAGCTTAGCAGAAGGTGTCAGTGCGCTCCATTTGCTCCGGAGTTGCTTATTTGGTCAGTATGATTTAGACGTGTATTGTTTGGTATGGCGGGCTCTGTCCCGACCTTTATGACAATTATGTATTCTTAGAGGCTTGTAGACAGATGTCATGTACGTAAACGATTGTATGGCCTTGTCGGCCTATATTCAGTGTACGAGTAGTTATTTTGGTCTTATAGGCCCGTATATCTTATGTATAAGTTGGTATTACATGTTGTATTCTACTTATCTCACATTCAGCCTCTCCGGGTGCCCATCGCGGCCCATCAGTTTGAGTCGTGACATAGATGCAAGCTTCAACAAGTAAAATAAGCAAGATGAAAAAGGGTACGAGGTACACAGCTAGTGAAGATTATCATTATTTACCATTCAGGAAGGGAGATATAAGCATTTTGAGTTACCTTCAACAGTTGTAAAGGTATGTACAATCGGCCACACCCATCTCATTTATGCCATATGGGGGCTAACAGAAGTAGTATAAGAGAAGGCTGGGTATCAGGATCTAGCTGGGGTTAGGGTAACCCAAAATGGTGGATGGATTGTTTGCGTTACTTGACATTCCCGAAGGATATTGCAAATGTGATAATAGATCTCCTTGTGAGACATCCAGATGGTGCACTCTAAAATAGTACAGCTGGATATGAGTACTACAAAGATAGACACAGGAAGCCTTGAAGGGATAAATATTATCTTAGTGTAGCTCTCGTCCCTAATGAAGAGAGAATGTTAGGCAACCCGAAGAGCCAGTAAATGGAGCAAGGGGAGCTAAAAGCAAAAGAATATCTTGTTCGAGTTTTCAGAATAAAGTG
The DNA here is from genome assembly GCA_000715115.1 of Nicotiana otophora. Taxonomy (NCBI): domain Eukaryota; kingdom Viridiplantae; phylum Streptophyta; class Magnoliopsida; order Solanales; family Solanaceae; genus Nicotiana; species Nicotiana otophora. The sequence goes on along the minus strand of AWOL01S0025802.1, from coordinate 25,091 downwards.
ATAGACATAAATGTTAGTAGGAAATAAGAAGAGAGTTAATGAAGCATTATGAGTAAGGTGTGATGCATGGATGACAACGGTAGATCAAAATGATGACAGTATTACAGAGTCTATAGTCAAGTGAAGGAAAATACGAGAGGTGACAGGCCTTGAGACAACAAAAGAGTATAGGCCATAAAGTCATATCCTCATTTCGAGAAATAAGTTCGTGACTTCAACGCGAATACCAAAAGGAAAAGTTAGACCCCAGAGTAATAGAAATCAATATGGGCTAGTGGATAAGATAAACTTAACATGAATTGGGGACTGAGTGATATGATAATAGTTGGCATCATGAGAATTTCAGATTGCATTCCGGCGATAAGAGAATGGACGACAGAAGAATAACCCTTAAAGTTCATTCAGGAAGACGCTTCCCTAAAGCAAGCAATGGGAGCAAAGTTAAGCTTAAGGGACTATGTGTGCCAGTTATACTAAGTGTCACCCTCGCGAGTAAGGAAATTTGTTATCCTTTGTACAAAAGGGTTATCGCGAGTCGAGTAACGGTCATCGATGATCATGGTTCTAGCTCATTTGAGCATTTTATCAAACACTAGGTGTGCATAAAGTTTCAAGGTCCTTTTATGGAGAATTTCATCATCCCACAACCCAATCTTTACCATTCTTAGTTCAACAATCTTCCTACACCCCTTGATATCACATGCACATGCCCAAAAATTATCTTGCTAATTGCCCACTTTTAGATAATTTCGAAATTAGGGGTTAGGGTGTAGAATCTTACCTCTAGGATGAAGACCTTGTGAGTTTTCCTTCTTAATCTTCCAAAATTTGAGCAAGAATTGAAGAACAATTATTGAAGAACACCTTCTCACTCTAGGGCACTCTCTCTCACTCTAAAATGTCAGATTTTCACTCAAAAATGGCCCAAAGCATGTATTTAACGAAGTAGGGTCGGGTTGTAAAAACCCAAAAATGGAGCTCCGAAACAAGGTCTACGATCGCATATGCGATCGCATAATCGGTGTCCAACACTAGCAAATATCTGCATGTGTCTGCGGTCACTATGCGTCCGGCAGACCTGTTCTGAGGTCGCATAATAAACTGCAGAACATTTATGCGGTCGCATAGTCGACCGCAAAATTGCATTCCAACTGGCCCTCTCCTGCCTCACTTCTGTGGTCATTATGCGGCCCGCAGAGTGATTCTGCGGTCGCATAATGGACCGCAGAAATGCATTTTTCTGCCAAAAAATTTCCTTTACTGTCTGGTGCATTGTTCAACTCAAAAAGTCCGAGCCGCGAAGAATTTCTACAATCCTCAAACATGTAAGCCTAGTCCTGCACCAAGAAACATTATTTTTATTTTGCAAAATTTGTCGGGGCCTTACAGAATAGCCTTAACATACCGGAGTCGATTCTTTTGACAATCCCTCTAATACACGTCAATTATGACAAAACACGTAACGGCGGATCGAAGTAGGGAAAAATCCGTATGATATTCTTAAGAAAAATTGCACTGTACTTCCTTAGAATCGCAAAATCTCACGTTGCTAAGTATTAAACAGTCTTGTATGAGATTTGATTGTAGCAAATCACGTATGTAAATTGTATGAAATTATATACGATTTTGACAATATACCAGCTCCGACCATTGTCAAATCACGTATGCAATCTTTCTGAAACGTGATGCTTGTATCTTCTAATCTTAAGGGGATAAGCAAACATTAGCTTGCATGTGTTGAGGGAAGTGAATATCATTATGCAAATCCTGATCAGAAATCTAAAGAGAACATGAATCTTGTAGTATGCTCTAACAATGTGACACCTTGCTACATAGTATATGAGTAACTTATTTGGGCTAATGTGCTTGCCACGTTTGGGGGGGGGGGGGAGATTAAGCTTATCAAAAAGATTAATTAATTAGTTAATCTCCCACCAAAAATTATTAATTATCCAATTATTCACATAATTAAGAATTATCTCAATTTAAAATACAACTCACCTTTAACACACTTTATGTACCCTTAGGTATCGTCGTATTATGAATGAGATAGAGTTCAGGAAATTGAGTTCTTATAACTGAGCTCTACCAAACGATCTAGAGTAAGAAGAAAGAGTGATAGACTTAAATGCCCTGTAGCCTCCTGCTTATAAGTGTGGTGCACGACACACCCATAAACAAGACTCTACTAGACACGGCTTGTAGACTCCCTAGGACAGAACTGCTCTGATACCACTTTTGTCACGACCCAAACCGATGGGCCGCGATGGGCATCCGGTACGTTACTCAATCGAGTACCAGCATAACGTATCTTTTCGTATCATACTATCATAGATAACTGAGCCGGAGAGGCTGCCATGAGATAAGTAGAATATAACATGTAATACCAACTTATACATAAGACATATGGGCCTCTAAGACCAAAATAACCACTCGTACACTGAACATAGGCTGACAAGGCCATATAATTTTTTACGTAGATGACATCTGTCTACAAGCCTCTAAGAATACATAATTATCATAAAGGTCGAGACAGAGCCCCGCCATACTAAACAATACACATCTAAATCATACTGACCAAACATCTTCTGCTGAGCTGATTGCCTACTTGGAGGACTCTCGACCAGTCTATCGAGACCTGCGAGCATGAAACACAGCATCCCCAGGCAAAAGGGACGTCAGTACAAATAATGTACCGAGTAGGTAAGGAATGAAAATTAGTAAATAATAGACATGAGAGAAACATGGAGTAAAAGACTCGACATGTATGTCTCCATAGCTTTGTGAATCATTTCATTTTTATAACGTCATGAATAAGCGTATAAATGTCATACCATGCATAGGTATATGTGTTCATAACATCATCAAGCTTCTGAGGGCGTCCCATCATATCAGCTCGGCCACTGTGGGCAAAATCATCAAAGTATACCAGCTGATCAGGTGGTGGTGTATATATAATGCCATAACCTTTTTCCATATCCCATATACATATAATATATGCGTATATAACGCTATCTAGTCATGGGTCAATGTATATGTATAAATGCATGAAATGCATAAGAAATACGTTAATAAGATTTCTCGGAATGTCATAAAAATAATATGCCTATCAGATAAACTTTATCAAATGCGTATTTTTCTGAGACCCATGAACAGAAGATATTCTAATAATTCACATGGGGAATCAAGAATATTTACACCCCTAGTATTGCTATGAATAGAGTCATTTATGAAAATTGCGTATTTTGCTCGTTGCATTTGTATCATGCCAAAAAGAAAGAAGGGAGAGCCTTAACATACCTGAACCGATTCTCTTAGAATTTGCAATTCAAGCTTTACAGAATCAACAACAAACGTTATCTAATTTTGTTATGGAATTATTTTGCTCTTTGAAGAACTCATGGTCAGCCACTCTCTAAAGCATGAATTACACACATGAAGAACTCATTTGATTTATAATGTACACATGAATTCATTTGAAGAAACTCACGTTCATAAGACTTAAAATTGCTCTCTTTCATTAGATGGATATGTGACTCATATGCTTAAGACTTAAAATGGCTTTTTTCATTAAATGAATATGTGACTCATGTCTTTAAGACTTGCCAAATATCACCTCTCAAATCTTGCCACATAATATAATAACTTAAGAGTCACAATTCCTTGGGGTGGCTTGTTGCCACGTCGGAGTGGGTCTTATCTTACCTAATTCTTTAATTAATTACCAAATGATTCCTTAATTAACTAGGTAATCTCCCATTACCCAATAATTAATCAATTACCTTAAAATACTACTCACTTTTAACATACCTTATACATCTTACTATTATGGTCATATAGTACCTTGTATGGTACTAGTCCATAAATACCGGGTATTTTAGCTCGGGATGTATTTTATCCCAACATATTAAACTTTGACGAAAATTTATTTTCTTTGATTTTTTTACCCTCTCACCTTCACGAATTTACTCATCACTTGTTTGAAATAGCATAATGCTTATAATGTCAAAATAATCTCATTCTTGAACTTATGTCGATTAGCTTACGACAAAATTTTAACATACGAAAATACGGGATGTACCATCTCATTTCCGAGCTTCTATCAATTTACTTATGGTGTACTTTCACGTACGAAAACATGGGGTGTAATACAAACAAATCAACAAATCGTGCAAGATAAACATATTGAACCCCAACATGGGGAATTCCGTCTTGCAGATATGACATCATGACCCTTGAGAAATATTCAGATAGGAGTTGGAGTAGTTAAAGGTACCGTATGGGTGTTACGAAAATAAAAGAGAGCCCTACAAGGAAGACAGTAAAAATATAAGTTCAAAAGCAACCCTACAAGCACAAGGGCGTGGAGATAAGTAACTACAGATAGTTATAGGCAAGGAAGGACATCAAAAATTCCGTCGAGTATACAATGTAATGAGCTCGCAGCTTTACAAGAGTCAGAGGGTCCTCCCTAAGTACTACAACGAAATACTAGCCTGAGGAAATAAGGAAGAAGGCTTCAACCTAAGCACAGTGACCTAAAGAGGAAATGGTCTTGTAACAACAGTCTCACTACAATATTGAATGCACTCCATAAGAAAATGGCACCTACCGTGGCTAGTGAACGGGAAGTAAATATCAAAAGTAATATTCGAGATCATATGAGTTGCACGAAAACTCCGGCATGCGTGGAAACTAAAATAAACTAAGTATGCACGCAACAAGGGGGCAGAAAAACCAGGAAAAGTAATAGCTTACGTTTAAAGAAAGCTGAGAAAGAATAGAAAAAATTATTCGATTAATGATCCAGAGTTAGTTATGCTATGAACGCACTTAAGAGTTCGGAGTATTATCCATGCAGTATATATATGTTGACAATCATACAACTGTAGAAGGCTCTGGTATAAGTTAAAAGAAAGAATTGAGTCCACGTCATAGACAAGGGATTGTATTGTGAAAAGATTATATCATGGATATTCCATAGCACCCATGAAAGGCTAAAGTAATAGCTTAAGCCTACATAAAGGCTGATCAGAAGGAAGAGGAAACTAAAGAGTTACATCAACTAAGTAAATCAAGAGTCTGATTATTGGACTCAGAAAATTATAGAAATCGTGATTGAGAACATTGCAGAATCACTTTTAATATCAGAAGTACAAGAGAGATAGTACAACAACCATATTCTATTACGGCTGTACGATAAAGACAGTTAGAAGAGTACCAGCCTCATAAGAAGTCAGTATGAAGCTCCCATCGGATTGTGCATGCACCATATGTGCAAGTATTATAATAGAGCTTCAAGTTATGACTGTGAATTATACATGTGTGAAAGCGAGATCATGAAAGAGATAGAAGATGTGATGTGAGATTTTAAGGTAAATAAGGTAAAGGTGAACAACGTACAAGATACTCAAATGCAGAAGGTTGTGAATAATCCATACTTCAGATAAAAGGTTAGAAGCGCGGGGATTCAGTATCCAGTAATGATAGCGGCATCGTCAGTAGCATATCTCCCAACCTATGGTTTCTAGGTACCGAGAGGACTAGTTAAGAGAGTAAAGAAGAGTTAGAGATGATGTAATATCTCTCTTGATGTTCCAGAATAACATAAGGAAATCTATGGTACAAGCAAGTTAAAGGAAGGTTGCGAGTATTATAAATAGATATGTGTAGGTTGCAAACTAAAGTATGGTAGAGCGACAAAGTTTTAGAAAGACAAGAGTAAGGATGAGAAAAGGCGAGTGAGAAGGTAACCAGTGTAACACCTCGGAAAATTTCGAAGTACTTAGTATAAAGCCCGGTAAAATTTGCAAAGAGAGCCGCGGCTCGGACCTTTTGGGTTGAACAATGCGCCGGAAAGTAAAGAAATATTTTTGGCGGACAAGTGCATTTCTGCGGTCTATTATGCGACCATAAAATCACTCTGCGGAATTTCGAAGTACTTAGTGTAAAGCCCGGTAAAGTTTGTAAAGAGAGCCGCGGCTCGGACCTTTTGGGTTGAACAATGCGCCGGAAAGTAAAGAAATATTTTTGGCGGACAAGTGCATTTCTGCGGTCTATTATGCGACCATAAAATCACTCTGCGGAATTTCGAAGTACTTAGTGTAAAGCCCGGTAAAGTTTGTAAAGAGAGCCGCGGCTCGGACCTTTTGGGTTGAACAATGCGCCGGAAAGTAAAGAAATATTTTTGGCGGACAAGTGCATTTCTGCGGTCTATTATGCGACCATAAAATCACTCTGCGGAATTTCGAAGTACTTAGTGTAAAGCCCGGTAAAGTTTGTAAAGAGAGCCGCGGCTCGGACCTTTTGGGTTGAACAATGCGCCGGAAAGTAAAGAAATATTTTTGGCGGACAAGTGCATTTCTGCGGTCTATTATGCGACCATAAAATCACTCTGCGGACCGCATAATGGCTGCAGAGTGAGGCAGTTAATTGGGCCAATTTGAAGCAATTATGCGGTCGATTATGCGACCGCATAGTGACCGCATACACAAACAGCTCTTTTGGCTATTTTGTAACCAATTATGCAATCGATATGCGGTCCGCATATCGGTTATGCGATCGCATACCTTGTTCCGGAGCTCCATTTTTGGGTTTTTAAAACCCGACCCTATTTCATTAAATTCCCTCGTGGGGCCATTTTTGAGATATAATCTGATATTTTAGAGTGAGAGAGAGTGCCCTAGAGTGAGAAGGTATTCTTCAATAATTTTTCTTCAATTCTTGCTCAAGTTTTGGAAGATTAAGAAGGGAAGCTCACTAGGTCTTCATCCTAGAGGTAAGATTCTACGCCATAAATCCTAATTTCAAAATTTTCTTAAAATGGGTAACTAGCAAGATAATTTTTGGGTATGAGAGTTGTTTATTTTACATGCATGTGCTATCAAAGGGTTTAGTAAGATTGTTGAGCTAAAAATAGTAAAGATTGGGTTGTGGGATAATGAAATTCTCCATAAAAGGACCTTGGAGCCTTAATGCACACTTAGTGTTTGATAAAATGCTCAAATAAGCTCGAACCATGATCATCTTCCTAATTTTAATTCAATTTGTTATATTTCTACAATAGATGAAGTTGCTTAGAATTACTGAACATTTAGAGTGTAAGGAAGCTCAAGTAAGGTATGTTGGCTAAACTCTTCTCTTAGAATTGAATGCCACGATATTCATGTAAATTATGTAAGTCCCGAGTGATTCATTATGAAATTGGCTATTCCGAGTAAGATTGGGTTGAAAGATATATGCTCAATAAGCATCCCAAATGCTCTATTCTTGTTATGTTATCAATTGAGGTTGTGTTAAAATATGGGTTGTGCATTAATAATGTTTCGGCTTTAAGTCAGGTTCAAATGAAGGCTATTATGCCAAATTTTGTGAAATATCTCTATGTGCATTAGACTATAAATTGCTCACATGTGTACTACACACTTTGATTTGAATTGTGTTTGTTGTTGATGATGAGGATAATATTTGAAATTGATAATGTGAGCATGAAATACTGAATATGGCCAACGTGCCAAGAATGATCTTATAATTATGGCCACTAGTGCCAATAAAATGAAAAGATGTGCAAGTATTATTAAATGTGATGATTGATATAAAAAGGTTGATGTCTCAAATAAGACAGCCTAGCCGATCGGGTCGTAATCGGACACCATGTCGCACACATGGTGGTTATTGTGCTGGAAATTATAATTGAAATTGTGATTGTGGTCGATGTCCCTAATGGATAGCCTAGCCGATCGAGTCGTGATCGGACTCCGTATTAAAGATGGTGGTATTGATATTGAGAGAAATTATGGTTGATGTCTCTACTGAGATAGCCTAGCCGATCGGGTCGTGATCGGACTCCGTGCTACGAGTGTGGTGGTACTGATTTTGTGAATAATGGTATTGTGAATAGTGGTATTGGTATGGTGAATAATGGTACTGGTATTGTGGATAATGGTATATCGATACTAAAAATCTCCCAATATGAGATAGGAAAATTAATTTGAACACTGTCTTGATCCTAAATTGAGGTTTGATGTTAATTAAGGATTTCATTGATATTATGATAAAATTATTTGTATTATTTGACATTCTATTGAGAGGGTGTTTAGTTATACATACAAGTGCTATTCGACAGTACTAACGTCCCTTTTGTCGGGGGCGCTGCATCTTTCCATGGACGCAGGTGGTTCCACAACATGAGATATTGGTCAGTGATAGCAGTGCACCTTCTTCCCAGCTGACTTGGTGAGTCCCACTTCATCTCAGGGTCATGAATCTTTTGTACTTTGTGTATTCTGTTTGAGGTATAGCCGGCGTTGTTGCCGACATTATCATTGTACTCTTCTTTATCTATAGAGGCTCCGTAGACATAATGTGGGTTGTGTATTGGTACTGGGAAAGACAAACCATGCTATGTTGTGGTTGTATTACTTGTCCATTTGAGACTTTAAAAATGGTGAAACTTATGGTAAGAAATTGGTAATTGCAGACATGGCCACTTATTGTTTAATTAAGGAAAATATATATTCTATTTATTCATGAATGAGTTTGGGTAGAAGGAATCTAACAGGCTTGCTCGGTCGGGTTCACTCGGTTGTGCGCCGATCGCGCTCCTCGGTTTTGGGGCGTGACAACCAGAATGGATAAATCCTCGGGATTAAACTCATGAAAATAAGAGAGCTGATGGTTTCTCAAGGTTATAGAAAGCTCAGTATAGCCTGTGTTACACCCCATATTTTTCGTATGTGAATGTACGCCATAAATAAATTGATGAAAGTTCGGAAATGAGATGTTACATCTTGCATTTTTGTACGTTAAAATTTCGTCGTAAGTTAACCGACGTAAGTTCGGGAATGAGATTATTTTTAGATTATAAGCATTATGCTATTTCAAACAAGTTATAAGTGAATTCGTGAAGGAGAGAGAGTAAGCAAATCAAAGAAAGTGAGTTTCGTCGAAGTTTGATATTTTGGGATAAAATACGGCCCGAGCTAAAATACCCGGTATTTATGGACTAGTACCATACAAGGTACCACATGGCCACTATAGTAAGGTGTATAAAGTGTATTAAAGTGAGTAATATTTTATGTTATTTGAGATAATTCTTATTATATGGGTAATTGATTAATTATTAGTTAGTGGGAGGTTAATAAATTAATTAAGGAATTAAGTGGATAATATTGGATAAGGACTAACTATTATACCCCATATTTTCGTATGTAGAAGTACGCCATAAGTAAATTGATGAAAGCTCGGAAATGACATATTACATCCCGCATTTTCATACGTTAAAGTTTCGTTGTAAGTTAATCAATGTAAGTCTGGGGAATGAGATTATTTTGAGATTATAAGCATTATGCTATTTCACAAGTGATGAGTAAATTCGTGAAGTTGAGAGGGTAAGCAAATCGAAGAAAATGAATTCCGTCGATGTTTGATATTTTGGGATAAAATACGGCCCGAGCTAAAATACCCAGTATTTATGGACTAGTACCATACAAGGTACCACATGGCCATGATAGTAAGATGTACAAAGTGGTGAGTAGTATTTTAAGTAATTTGAGATAATTCTTAATTATGTGGATATTTGGTTAATTATTGGTTAGTGGGAGATTAACAAGTTAATTAAGGAAATTATAAATAAGCTTAATTAAGCTATTGGATAAGATTATTAAGCCAAGAACGTGGCAGTAAGGAGTTAAGTTATTGTGACTCATTGGTCTTGACAAATAGGTGGCATGTGTAGGAAACTGTTTGGATTAAGTAAACCTCAAAAGTGGGGCCCACAAGTCTTTAAGGTAAGAGATTTCTTATGTCTTGTAATTGAGCACTTATGTTGCTTCAGCAAACTGTTTTACGTGATTTCATACAAATCCTTTACAAAGTGAGAGAGGTCTACATGATTTTGCTTCAGCAACATTTTTCATTCTCAAACATATATCAGACGTGAGGTTTGGAGATTAGCAAAGTGACTTTGTTACAAATTGTTACCAATTTCTTGGAAATTTCTACAAAACATTAGCAACGTGATTTTGATTCTTCAACTAATTCCTACACCAAATAATTCCAACGAGAATTATTAGCACATTAGTAACGTGAGATTTTGCGATTCTAAGGGAGTACGGTGCAACCTTTTCCAGGAATATCATGCGGATTTTTTCCCTTCTCCAGGTATGTTAAGACTATTCCTTCTTTCTTTTAGCATGATCTATACGACACAAACGAAACGAGCAAATGCACAATTTTCATAAATGACTCTATTCATAGAAATACTAGAGATGTCTATATTCTTGATTCCCCATGTGAATTATTATTATATCTTCTGTCATGGGTCTTAGAAAAATAGGTATTTGATGAAGTTATCCGTAAGGCATATTGAATTTTATGGTATTCCGAGAAAATCTTATTAACATATTTCTTATGCATTTCATGCATTTATACATGTACATTGACCTATGACCAGATGGCGTTATATACGCGTATATATGTATATTATATTTAAATGGGATATGGGAAAAAGGTTACGGCGTTATATACGTACCACCACCTGATCAGCTAGTATACGTTGATGATATTTCCCACAGTGGCCGAGATGATATGATGGGATGCCCTCAGAGGTCTAATGATGTTATGAATTATGTACCTATGCACGACATGGCATTCATATGCATATGCATGACACTATGAGTATTTCATGATTTACAGAGTTATCCAGACTTACAGCTTGAGTCATTTACTCTATATTTCTTCTAGGTCTGTTATTTACTTATTTATGTGTCTTACATACTCGGTGCATTATTCGTACTGACATCACATTTGCCTGGGAACGCTGCGTTTCATGCCCACGGGTCCTGATAGACAGGTCGAGAGTCCTCCAAGTAGGCTATCAGCTCAGCGGAAGGTGTTGGTGCTCCCCATTTGCTCTGGAGTTGCTTATGTGGTTGGTAGGATTATGACATGTACTGATTAGTATGGCGGGGCACTGTCCCGACCTTTATAACATTTACGTACTCTTAGAGGCTTGTAGACATATGTCATGTACGTGAAAGATTGTACGGCCTTGTCGGCCTATGTTTTGATTTTATAAATGATCATATTGGTCTATTAGGCATGTATGTCACGTGTATATGATGATGTAATAAGAAAGATACGTTACATTGGCATTCGGTTGAGTAAGGTACCGGGGAACCGTTGCGGCCCATCGGTCTGGGTCGTGACACTAACCCCTTAACGTGGCAGCTCACAAAGTCACAACCTATGACTCTTAAATCATTCTTCAAGGTGGCATTTTAAGAGATTTGGGTTGCCAACTAAGCCACAAATGTAGGGCCCACTCCCAAAGATTAAGAAAACCTTTCTAATTCATTTTTTGAATCTCTACAATGACAAGGAAGCTTCAGCAACTCATTCAAAATATTATCAACGTGACTTTGCTACCAAAATTCATACAAGACCACATAATACAATAGTAACGTGAGTTACTTCAACAATTCATGCGAGATTGTGTCTTAACAAAGGAAAGCCACTGTAAGTCTTAGGAACGTGAGGATCATATATAAAAACGTGAGAATTGGCAATTATAAGGGAGTACGGTGCAATCTTTCTCAAGAATATCATACGGATATTTTCCTACTTCGATCTGCCGTTACGCGTTGTCGCAACGGTGTTAAAGGGATTGTCAAGAGAATCGGTTCAGGTATGTTAAGGCCATCCCTTCTTTTTTTTTTTGCATGATCCAAATGATACAAACGAAACGAGCAAACGCACAGCTTCCATAAATGGCTCTATTCATAGAAATGCTAGAGATGTTTATTTTCTTGACCATGTATCTTATTATTCTATTGTCTGTTCATGGGTCTCAGAAAATACCTAAGTTGATAAAATTTATTTCATGATATTAATGTCATGTCCCAAAATTCTAACCTGTCGTGATGGCGCCTATCGCAGTACTAGGCAAGCCAACAACATCAATAAATCACGATTTCCTTTCAATTTAAAAACGTAACGTTTAATACAATACCAAAATCTTAGCATAATTCCGATACAACACTCCCAAAACCTGGTGTTACTGAGTACATGAGCATCTAATATGAATATAAATCTAGGAAAGTACGGTCTACAATAGTCTAACACCAAAAATACAGTAATACAGAGATAGGGAAGGAGAGACAAGGTCTGCGAAATACGGCAGCTACCTTTGAAACTTGGGAAAATCAGTACGGAAGAATCAACACCTGTTATGTCCGAAAACACCTGGATCTGCACACGAAGTGCAGGGTGTAGTATGAGTACAACCAACTCAGCAAGTAACAATAATAACTAAAGCACTGAAGATAATGACGAGCTACACATTCATAGTTCACTTTCAGTAGTTCCAGTAAAGAATAGACATGTTTTCAAATCCGGCTGTTTTAGTCAAATCAATGTTATATAGGTCAATTTTAAGTAATCTGCATATAAATTCTTTTAGAGATTTCACAACAACGACAGATAGCAACCAAGTACAACAACAAATGCAAGGAAAGTACAGCCTCTCAGGCAACAGTCACTCAGCTCATCACAACAGCTCAACCACCTGACTCTCAGGCCTCAGCACTCACACTCAATGGGTACCCGCGCTCACTGGGGGTGTGTACAGACTCCAGAGGGACTCCTACAGCACAAGCGCCATAATCTGCACGGACAACTCATGTGCTGCAGGGACAACTCACGTGCTATAATATCCTGCACGGACAACTCATGTGCCATAATATCCTTACCTTACCAACATGCCCTTACTCAGTCCTCAACCTCTCAAGTCTCTCGGGCTCTCAGAAATCACAAAGATCAGCCCAAACAAGAATAACATAGTATATCACCAAATATCAAGAAATACTGAGGTATAATACGCAAGAAAAATTGTGACTGAGTACAACACAACAATTAGCAATTAATTCAATAAGTATGCGACCTCAGTGAGTCCCAACAGTACTATCACATAGCCTAAGCATGATTTTTAATATGATTTACAATCAAATTTCTTCAACACAAAGAGAGCTTATAGCTAACAACAGGTTATTCAACTTTACAGTTTTACGGGACGGACCAAGTCACAATCCCTTCGGTGCACGCCCACACACCCGTCATCTAGCATGTGCGTCACCTCCAAAATAATCACATGACACATAATTCGGGGTTTCATACCCTTAGGACCAGATTTATAACTGTTACTTACCTCAAACCGTGCAATTCTTTATTCCACTATGCCCTTTCAACGAGAATTGGTCTCCAAACGCCTCGTATCTAGCCACAATTAATTCGATTAAGTCAATACCAATTATTGCAATTAATTCCATAAGGAAATACTAATTTTCCCAATAAAATCCGAAATTAACTCAAAAATTGCCCGTAGGGTCCACGTCTCGGAACCCAACAAAAGTTATAGAATATGAACGCTCATCTAATCACGAGTCCAACCATACAAATTTCACCAAAATCCGACACCAACTCGACCCTCAAATCTTCAATTAAAGTCTATGAAGATTTCTACCATTTTCAACCCAATCCTTACCCATTTGAACTTAACAATCTTTCCACAACCTTATTGGTATCTATACATGATACTCTACACCCAAGAATCATACTATTAATCACCCATCTTTACTCCAAACCCGAAATTGAAGAATTAGGGAAAGAAATTCTTACCTCCTTGAAGCCCTAGCAAGATCCTTGTAAACTCTTCAAACCTTGAAAAAGAATTGATGGATAAATGACCAAGTCTTCACTTTCTCTCTCTAAAATGCTCTCACTTCTCTCTAAAATATCAGATTTTGGCTCAAAAATGAGCTTCAATGGCTATAAATCGAAGTTGGATCGGGTCAAAAATTAGAAAGAAAAGAAGCTCCGATGCAGTTATGCGGTCGCATTAGCAATCGCATAACAGGTATGCGGTCTGCATACCGGCCGCATAATTTGCCCTAATTCCCTAGGCATTAATGACCTATTTTGCGGTCATTATGTGGTCCGCATACTTGTTCTGCGGTCGCATAATGCATCGCAAAATAGGTCTGCGGTCGCATAGTGCACCGCAAATTTCNTTGACCTCCAAAGTTGGGTGTTACTGACCCGGTCTGCGATCATTATGCGGTCTGTATAATTGTTCTGCGGTCGCATAATGCACCGCAAAATAGGTCTGTGGTCACATAGCATACCACAGATTTCCCTCAAATCTTGCCCCTCTACTGATCCACTTTGCGACCATTATGTGGTCCGCAGAGTGATTCTGCGACCGCATAGTGGTCGCAGAAATGACTATTTTCCGACTAGTTGATCTACCTCGGCACCACCAAACCTTAATTTCTTTAGCAAAATTCCTCCGAGGTTGTTATACATAAGTTAACATCTTGTCAACCTTTTCAACTTAAATTCTAAACCTTGGAACAAAGGCTCCAAATTATTTCAAAACCTCACCGAACCCAAACCAATTACCCCGACAAGTCAAATAACAACTGTAATTCACAATTTGAGCAGTAAATGGGGGAACGAGATTGCAATAGTCAAAATGTCCGGCCGGGTCGTTACAATCTGCATAATGGTCTTATGACATTCCGAGAAGTTTTATTGATGTACTTCTCATGGCATTGACTTAGACATGTACATTGTGATAACGACAAGGTCAGGAATCCAAACTAGAGTAAGAATTTGAAAAGTAAATGCGGAAGCAATAACAATAAGGAATTGAACAACTAGAACTAAACGGCAGAAAATAAAGGATATGGGAAAATTCAAGGAAAGAATTCCAT
>AWOL01S0025799.1:21302-36717 GCA_000715115.1 Nicotiana otophora | reverse complement strand
CGAGTAATATGCATATTATAATACATCATGTTAATTAGTTTACATGTTCACCCTTCTACTTCTGCATATTTCCATTTGACACCTAATATGCCCAAGACATTTTCATTTGAGTAACAAATTCCTCTGTTCCTCTTCACTCTCCATTTTTAGAACCAGTTAATAGGGTTTCAAAGTCGGAGACCGAACTATATTCAATTCTCATATTTCTGCAACCCTATTCCCTTTTCTAAATATCTCCAGAAAACGCCTACAACATTCTTCCTTGGAATTCACCGTACTGGATTATTAGGTTTTAATTTTTTTCATGAATGTCGACGATTTTTTCATGACTTATGAATGGATATTAACTTCTTCTCCGGCACCGTCACGTTTATCTGTTGCGTTTTCGCCGCCGCCGCTATTTTAACCCGCCGATCAAATTCAAAATCAAAATCAAAATCAGTTCCGACGAACGGCGGAGATAATTCTCGTAACTGTGCGTGTGGCAGTGGTGGAGGAGTAAGTTCCGAAATGGTGGAGAAGGTTAGTGTGACAGTGGCGGCGGGGGAGAAGCAGACAGGGGCGTCGATGATGGAGCAGCTAGTTCCGGAGATCACGACGCACGCGTTGAGCTATTTGGATTATCCGAGTCTTTGTAGGCTTTCTATGACGAATTCGCTTATGAGGAAAGCTGCAAATGATGATAATGCCTGGAAAGCTCTCTATCATAAGGTACGCCATTCGAAATTTCCTTGAAAGTTTTAATTTTTTCACATTATTAGTGTTGTCTCTTCCCATTTAATATAATCTTATTTGATTACTCCATATTAAAGGATTTAAGTTACACGCACTGACGATGTAATGAACTTCTTATACCATTTATAATAGGTTACTTACCATTCCTTATATTAAAAGATTACTTACCATTTATTAAAGATTACCAATCTTATTATTTACCTCTTAGGTGACCTGTGTAAATATTTTTTAAACCGTCGTTACATAGAACCTCAACTCAAATTTAAATTATATAGTAGTATTACATTAGTGATAGTGGTAGAAAATGTTAAAGTGATAATTGAAAAGCTAGCTTGATAGAGTAAACATCGCGTCAAATTTAATAATTGAACAGTTTAAGGAATATGAATTCTTGGAAGTTTTGAAAGTTCTTTAGAAGAAGAATTGCGCCAATTTCCGGGACGTCTCAAAATGGAAAAGGTGTAGTATTAATTTGGCACTCTTATGAAGGACGATTAAAGAAGACTATTTATTATTAGGCTATTAGCTTTAGAACAGCTAGATTCACCAACTATGCTGGGATAGGTATCCGGACTAGTTGAGATTTAGTTCAAGGAAGCTTGTTTCGCGTAGAGATTAATCTGGTCGGTTGGTCCTAATCTTATTCTTACCTCTGTGCTTCGTGGCTGAACTGACAGTTGAAACGGATAGTTTGACTTTTCTTTGCGTCGCTAACTGTGTAGAGGATAAGCTTTGAGCAGTCTCCAATCAAAGGCAAAATTAAATAGCTTTAGAGTAGTATTGTCTATATTGGAAGTTGCACCGTCAAACAGTCATTTAATTCACCTAGCACATGGATTTATGGCATAACGAGCATTCACAAAGCTACTCGTTTTGTATTTCACTGATTATGTTGTGAAAGTGCTAGGAAAAGTTTCGGAGGATGGTTTAAGAGAAACTATGCTTTGTATATTTTTCTGTTTCCTTTTTTGTTATCTGTGATTTAGGAAATTAACTGTCCACTTCACGACTCTATTTAAATGATTAGTGCGGTATAGTAATCTTACATAGGCACTTGTTAGGTTATCTGAAGACTCTTGTCAAATAGTTTCTTACTGCTTCTTCCTTCAGGTGCTTTCTGTATGTGTGTGCACATTTAGGGGTATATGAGAATTCTCTTGGCGCTGATTGGCTTTATAACTCCTTCTAGGAGGAAAGTCATGTAAGTGTTAGACATTAAGGAAACACTATGTTCCAGTTTCCATCTGCTTCCCAATGTTTTGTTTCATTGTACTTCTAGATAAATGGGTAGCTTTTAAAGTTCGGTTTGCCTTAGTTTTCTTTTTTCATGTCATTGAAAGATTTTTGAGCTTAGCTGCAATTATTGTTTTTTATTTAGGAAAAAGCTTAGTACAGGATTAATAGGTATTATCTGTTTGGTCTTTTATCTTGTCTTAAGAAAACAGAAGCTATGGCCTATCACCTATCTTTCATTGTCTTCTATCATGGGCTAAATGTTCAACTGTTTCTCCCAACAATATGGAATTTTGAAGCCTAAAATTGTTTAAGCATGAGAAAGACACTGAAACAATGCTGTATTACTCTGTGAAGCTTCTGTGTCAGTGTTCCAAGTGTTATAATTGCTCAATATTATGCCAAATTATAGATGAAAAGCTTTTCTCTTGCATCACATAATAGCCGTGCCAGCAATTTTCTGGGCTTGCGATTCGGAGTTCAAAACTTTTGGTAGACCATCTACCCCAAACTGAATACTCCTCTTTGATATACCATAACTACAACATATGAATTTAAAAAATACGCCCATTTTTGTAAGTAAATAAGAGTTTTACTGCACCACATAGGGGGAATCTCTGGTATACATGGTGTATGGTACAGTTCACTATTAAAAAAAGCATAAAAGGTGGACAGTCATTCTAAGGGAAGAATAAGAAGTATACAGAAAGGGAAATAACAATGTTCAATGTTAAAAGTGAAGGGATGAATACACAAGGAAAGCAAGCTACTTATTCATTAATTAGGAATTCTAAGGGAGAAAAGAGTTTACTTTATTGGGAAAATGGGTCCAATGTTTTGTTTGTGTAACACAATATGTGGTGGAGCTTTCCTTTTGAGTAAAGCCGTCAGTACTTCTGTAGAAGTTGCTTGATGCTTATGGGCTTTGATACTAGCTGATGCACAGATTCTATGTTGCTCGGACTCTTCATTTTCGAGGCCCGCGTCGACACGATGTGGGTGTGGGATCCGTACTAGATTTGGTCAATCGATTTTGAGTACTTTAACCAAAATCGACGGAGGAGTCCGAGACAGATACAACGATTTCGTAATTAAAAACAAAAGCTATGGTGGAATCATAATCTAGGCATAGTTTTATAATCTATTTTTAGATATTTGAATTATTTTTAGCTGAATCTACGCACCCATACTCGTACCTGGATCCGTACCCCCGAATCCTAAAACTTAGATCATGAAGGATCCGATCCCTAGATCCGCACCCGTATCGGACACCTGCATTCGAGTCTGAGCAACTTAGCACAGATTTATAGAGATATTTAGCCGCATGGAATACAACAGAAGGTCCCTAATGGAATGACCTGCGTGGTTAAGGGATGAGAGTAACAACTTGGATATTCTCGGTCTGAATCCAACCACAAACACTTGGTGCAAGCCCCTGTTACCTTTCTCCCAAAAGAAAAAAGAAGAAGGTGTAAACCCTCAGCTCCTGCCTTGGTTGGCAGGATTAGCATGACAGCCTGTGCTTGTGGGTTGGACAGGCTGGCAACTGGTTTACGCGAGGTGCGCAAGTGGCCTGGATGCCACCAATAGAAAAAGAAGATATAGAATAAACAGAAGAGAGAAATATGAGGTTGGCTCTACTTCTGGTATCTATACCAGTTAAAAAGTTTATCGGGTGAAAATCATTTACATTCCCCAAGTTTGTTTTAAAAATCAAACTCGTCCTTCAACTTTGAACAATTGTCATTCTCTTCGAAATTGGATGGAAAGAAATTGAAGCTGAAGGATGAAGGTCGTGAAATCTAAAAGAATTAGGATAAAAGGGTAAGCGAGGGCTTACCTCGCTACTTATGTTATATCAAATAATTTTGTTTATCAACTTACCTTTTTGTTCTTCAAAATGATTGAACATCAAACACCAAACTTACGCAATAAGTTATGTAAGCTTAAGCATAGGGAAAAGTTGGAAAATGTATATACACTTTGTTTGTTTCAACATGTATTTGAATGTTGCTTGGAAGTGTCAGTGTTGTGATTATCTTTTATTTTCTCCTTTTAGGATTTCACATTGGAGCAGGATTCTATGACTCCAATCAATGGATGGAAGGCTTACTATGCCGCTACAAGAGCCATTATGAATGTCAATGCTGAGTTTTTTAAAATCATTAAAGAAAGATCACTCCCATCTATGGAACGTTTTTGGCTCAATGCAGATTATGTGAAGTGTTTTCATGCCTCTGGGGAGTACTTTACGGGGTATGCGTTTTTCCATCTTCTAAGGGGGTTTCTCTTGAGCTTTACTACTTCTTCATCTCTGCGCTTGTATCTCTTGTTGAGTTCTCCCTCTCAGCCTCCTACCTTTTTCCTTTTTGTGATTAAATTCTCTGAAATATTTTCATATGACAAACTTGTCATGCTTCTGCCTGCAACAACCAAATTTCTTGAGTCTGGTTTCTCTGTGCATATTATGTTCTCTGTTATGTGCTTTTAAAGTTTTCATTCTCTGAATAGATAGTTGCTAATTTTCTTTTTCTTGTGCGTGTGGGTTGAGGCCTTGCTGGTGCAGTTGTTTATAAATCTACTTTTACATATTTTAGGAAAAAGAGAGCAAACCTTGGGGTAAATGCGCTGCAATTGGGTCGAGATTTAACAGATACTTTGTTTCTTTGCTAGAGTATACATGTCCTATATTGGTTAAGGTTTTCAAAGGGCTTGATGATAGTCCTGACTCCTGGGCTACTCTGCCCGTTGTATTAAGGTCTTGGATAGGATGTTTGGATTCTTTCTCGTGGTAATTTGAGCCAATCTTGGGTTATTACTTATTACATCAGTTTTTTTTCCCCTCTACTTTTATCACTTTGGGCTTCTTTTCATGATTCAGTTCATTTATACATTAGCTCTATTTCAGAGTTGAGCCTACTCTTTCTATTCCAAGCCCACACTTCCTCCATCTATTGAGTGTTGACCTACCTTTTAGGCCCATTCTTCCATACTTTGAGCTACTTCAATTTGTCAAAAAATTCTTTAAAAAAGGTGAAAGAAGATCTTCAAATCTACGTCTATCCCTAGTATTGGATTACACGAGGGGTAGTGTGTTAGAACTTTACCCGTGACATTGTTGTTTTGTCATGGTTTTGAGCTGCTTCACCGCCTTCACCATTACCCTTAGGGTATTTCTTAGATGCCCTCTTGATTTTCTTTTACCTCGAGTGGGCTCTTTCGAAGTCCGGTCCTCCTCCATATTTGACATTGATTTGTCCAACTAAGATGCTATTGTAATCAGAAATATTGCAAAGTTTTTTCTTTTGACAGCTCTCCCTAATGCGAGTTCACTAGGGTGATAGAATGTTTTGACGTGACATGTTTCGTTACCATGTCTTTATTTATTTCAGCACGCCCTGAGATGGTTCTAAAACGCACTTTCATTGCAGTTATAATGCAGTCATGGGCAGCTGGCAGCTGGCTTTTAACTGGGAGCAAAATGTTGACTTCGAGATTAGAGACGTAAGGGCAAGGGTAATGACAGATGCGGCTTGGGTGACTATGAAAGCGTATCTTAATATGGGTTCAGGTAATGTGACTAACGTGTTCGAATTCCATAACGGGAGATGGTACATGGTGCATCATCATTGCTCAGTGATGCTCATTCATGGAGGTGCAGGGCAACAAGTTGTGCAGGGATAGGATTAAAGAGAGGCAACTGTGAAGAAGATTGATTATTCTTTTGAAATTGGATAGTGGTATAGTGTTCGTTTATAGTAGGATTAACTTTCTCTGGAATCTCCATAAAATTATTTATGTAGTTCCTGCTTCCTTTTTTTTCCTCTTATTTTTCCCATCTTTGGTGGTTTAGAAATCGCTAGTTTCTTCCCACCTATTTTTGCTTTGCTAACTTTTTTGGCAATACAAATGCACAGTTTGATTTGTCAGAATTTGCAAATGTGGCCATGGTCATGGAGATGACATTAGGCTTCGGCCGTCGTGAAAATTTGGACAGTGTGATTGGAGGTTGAAAACCTTGTATCTTCCAATTGAAGATTAGATGACAGCATCAAATGGGGGAAAGTGCACATGTAACATTGTAAGGGATGCTATTTGGAGTAAGGGATGCTATTTGGAGACTAGCCAGTATTTATTTTGTCCTAAAATTTTAAACTAAAAATCATAACTCCAGCATGTCGAACCCATGAGGACTTGTTATCAACTATTAGCTAGATCAGACTATCCTAATTATCTAAATAAGGATTAAACCCAAAATTAGTGATGCTAAAGTAATTAAACTAAAAAGAAAATAAATAATGAACTCTCAACAAAGGAAGATCAGATTTTTATGTTATTAGTGTAATGAAAACGATCTAGGGTTATAGGCTATTTAACATTCCTATTGTATTATTCAATTGAATTGGCTAACTAATTCATTTAGTTTATTGGTTGACAGTGTTAATATTGCTCATACGAATCCGTCGAGTTCTTACTCGCCTATTCAAGCTAACCTAACGCCTGTATGTCTATGGAACTAGAACTAACAAGAACGCATTTGTAATTCCTGTAAATCAACCAAACAAGGCAATCAGGTATATGTCTATCGTAACCGCGAATCCGTTCCCCGATGCCCAGGTTCAAGAACTTGCTCTACTCAATCCTATGTGCAATCTAGAATTCCCACTTTCGAGTTCAATTCTAGATTCGTAGATAATATTCAATTGGTGATCAAGCAATCAAATAATTATGCGTAGGATTGAATAAATAAACTAATATGATAAATCAAGAAACCAAAATCAATTCTAGATTCGTAGATAGTATTCAATTGGTGATCAAGCAATCAAATAATTAAGCGTAGGATTGAATAAATAAACTAATATGATAAGTCATGAAAGAACCACAACCCTAGAACGTGAAGTTTAGCTTCACATAGACATGGTATCCAAACAACAAATCATACAAAGAAACATAAAAATTACTAAGTTTGGCGGAAAAAGATGAAATCCGGCCTCCACGGCGGTTCCTTTCTCTCCCTAGGTCGAATCCCCTTCAAAAAGTATGTTGATGACCTAAAAGAGACGTTTTTGGCTTATATATTGCGTTCAAAAGTCATGGACCAAACTTTTCTTTTTCCTTTTCCGAATCACCTTCAGAGATTGATGCTGAGGTGGATGTTTCGCGTCCGCCTCAGCTTGAACTTCTCAGCATCGTATGCTGGGGTGGATGCTTCGCGTCCACCCTTTGTTCCCTCACCCTTGTTGCGCCCAGGTGCGGATGCTAAGGTGGATGTCTTCTCAAGACTTCACTACTAAGTGTGCTCCAAATAGCCTTTTTTCCAAGGTTGGAAGTGACACATCCACCCTCTTCTCCTATAGTCGGAGCATATTTTCTTTATATTTTTGCACTCCAAACATCCTAATTCATCACACATAACTTAATTAGTCATAAAACCAATAATAAATACATGTTGGGCATTTTTAACACAAATAGCACCAAAAAGCGATTCAAACATGGGTAAAGTAACATTAAAACATATAGAAATATGCCTAACATCACCATCCCACACTTAAACCTTTGTTCGTCCTCGAACAAACCATCACTATAGTAGACAAAATAAAATTAAGCTCCTATCATTCAAAGCACACAACACCTATGACTATGGTTGTTGCAACAATTAAACTCTAGCATATGCATTCAACACATACTTCCCTTTAACTTATGCCATCTTTCAAATATATTCAAAACAAAAGCAACATGCTCTTAACAATCCTAGCCTCAAAACTCGACTCAATATCACAATGCACTCATGGCTTGAACACCCAACATCATAGAGAAGTCTAATAACGTAACATATCCCTCGTGAAACCATGTGCCCTCACAACAAAATCAAGGAAAGTGAGTTGAATCCGCACATTCTAATCTCATGATCAAATATAATTTAAGGACCTCACATATATCAAGGAAATCACTAACTCTTACAAAGAAGTCACATGCACGTAATTGGTACCATAGGCTTGCCCATAATGTAAACCTCTACTAATGTAGGCTCGCTCGATCTAAAATCAATTAGGACCTTTTCATGGTTGTAATGTGGGCTAAGGGACGGGTAGGATATATTTTAGGAATAGTGGCTAATGCTCCTAAGCACTTTAGCACATCACATGATAAACTTTAAGCGCAAATTCTTCAATCCACTTCAATTTCACAAACAATATCACCCCCAAAAATATTCTTTTTTCTTTAAGCAGTACTTTACTTTATACACCACTGGCAAGAACAAGACAACAATTTATTTGTCTACATATATTTTTTTCTTTTCTTTTCTTTTTTCAGTTTTTTTTCAACTATTCTTTTTTCTTTTTCAATTTTCGCTAGTGGTGCATTATTTTACAAAACAAGTGCACATTTCTTTCTTTCATTGGTTCCACTAGAAAACCACCCCACTTTCCCTCCTTACTTCTTTTAGCGCTCATTTTACAATTAAAGTGCTTAAGAGGTAAAAGAATCAAAAAGTTAGTTATTATTTATTGATACATCATATCATTGTTATCGGGTTAGTTTCATGACATTGTGAGCCCGTGAGTGAGACAGGAGAAATTGATGACTGAGTGAGGCCGGGGCCTGTTTGTGAAGATATTGATACTACAACACGTGAGTTGTCCATGCCACACGTGAGTTTTCGGATCCAGATATTGATATTATAGTACGTGAGTTGTTCGTGCTGCACGTGAGTTGTCCGTGCTGTACGTGAGTTATCCGTGCGGATCCAGATATTGATATTATGGCACGTGAGTTGTCCGTGCGGATTATATCAGTTGGGTTGCAGGAGCCCCTCCGTAGTTTGTACACCCCTAGTGAGCGCAGTTGATCATATATATGTGGATCGGGCTGCACGCCGCAACAGGAATAGTACATCGCTGAATGATTGAGTGTCCTGAGCATTAAGCATAGTGAGAAAGAATGCGAGACAGTGAGATTGAGTACTCTAAGAGTGTGAGTACATGAGCGCATCATTGAGATGCATTGCATTTCACATACGCACTTGAGATACATGCATAGAGATACATTTTCTTCTACTACCCGATTTTGATGACATTTATGATTTTACCTGTATCTTGACATGTAGGCATAGAGACGTACTTTCCTCATGCTATCTGAAAATAAAAAATCTTACTTGTTATTGAAAGGAGTTTTTGGGAAAAATCACAGTTTTTAAACTTGTATTTTGGAATTTACGGTAAAAGATTTGGGTTTTCACCGAGATACTTGAAAAGGAATGCCTATTTTTCTGGAACTGTGAGCGAACTGAGTATTTTATTTCTGAGATACCTCTTTTGTTACTTGTACTATGCTATTATGAACTGTTGTGGAATATTGGTGTTGGACCCGACCTTTGTATTAGCTCGTCACTACTTTCAACCTAAGGTTAGGTTTGTTGCTTATTGAGTACATGGGGTCGGTTGTACTCATACTACACTTCTGCACCTTGCGTGCAGATGTTGGCTGCTGATGTTGCTGTGTTCGATGGGAGCAGGATTTGAAGATGTACCTGCGTCTCGGTTGTATCTAACTCTTGTTCATGGTAGCCTTAGATCTATAAAACTTTGTTAATGTATTTTTCAAACATATGATGTATTTACTTTATTTCAGCTTTGTAAACTCTATTCTTAAGAGCTCATGATTTGTATGAGGGACCGCGTTCGCGTATAAGGGGCCGCGTTCGCGTAGGGTTGAGCTGGGAGCTGGCGTTGGAGGCTTTCCTTCATCGCGTTCGCATAGTTGGAACCACGCTCGCATAGTTCTGTCCTCGGTGTGTATTGCATTCGCGAGTCTTGTTCCACGAACGCGTACAGTATATTTGGGTGACTAATATTTTGTTCATCACGATTGTGATGGTTTTTCCTTGTTCGCGAAAGAGGACGTCTAGGCAGTGTATATAGTACTCTATTTCGAAGGTTTCAGACAGTTTTTGCATTTTTGGAGCTATGTAGCTCGGATTAAGGCGATTCTTGAAGCTAATTTCACCATATGAATTGGGATAAGTGTTCTCTACTCGATTTTGGTTATATTTCACGAATCTACCTTCGGTTTTGGTAAATGGATTATGAATTTTATAGAGGAAAGTAGGGGTTTTGGCCTAAAGTTTTATAATATAATTTTTTTGAGTTTTGAACATCGAATTAGAGTCGGATTTGAGTGAAACTAGTATTGTTGGACTCATAATTGAATGGATTGTCGGATTTTGTGAGTTTTGTTGGGTTACGATGCGCGGGCCGGGTGTGATTTTTGGCTAAGAACAAAAAAAAAATAAGCTTGTAATGTGTATGCCAAATAAAAGTCTATATGCTAAAAAAGTTTAACTAGGGGTAGATTTTATTTGTGATAAGCAATTATTTGAAAATTTTATGACCAAACAATGATTTCGAAAAAAATAAAAATATTTCGAAAAAAGTGAAAAAATTCTTATGTTTAAACGGGCTCTTAGTGTGCTGCCTTGGTTCGTTCCCCCCCCGCCCCCCACCACAATATTTGCTCAAACCTTTTTTGATAGTAGTGCCCCGCAACTTCAAATTATGGATACACTTCTAATTAGGATTCTTTTTTTTCTTTAAATAGAAATTTTATATTTGTTTTTCTTCTTTTTTCCTTTTTCTTGGTGTCAAAATTATGTCCAATAACAAACGTTATCACCAGTCATAAGCTGAACGGGACTGAGCACAGCGGAGCTGAGCGGCTGAGAAGATGAGCTCCATCACCACCATGGCCAGCGGCGGGAGCAGCTCCGTTTTTCTCTCTGTACCAACGCCACCATCACAAAAATTACCAGTTTTATTACACAAACAACTTTCTTTTACAAACAACAAGTACTGGTCTACATTGTGTTTAAGTCATGGGAATTGTTTGTTAGAGTCTTATCCTTTTCTATGTTCTTCTTCCACATCTTCAACTCCTCTTGTTACAGAAGAAGAAAAACAAGACGACGAAGTGAAAGAAAATGGGTCTACTGATAATGTTCTGGAATCTACTTCAGTTTTACCTCCCGGGTATGCTCAATTCTTCTGCTTCATTTCATTTCTTGAATTTTACCCCCTTTTTTGGGGAAAGTTGCAGCTAGTTATTTTTATTAGATAAAGTAAAGCCTATGCTTTAGGAATGTTTAAAAAGTACCTATTAGGAATGTTTGATCACAGGACTAAAAATCTAAATTGGTAGAGATGATACTTTTATTCATTTATTTTAGTCTTAGAACAGACCTCTATCTCTATTTTGTTTATGACATAAATTCACGAGGAGCAGTGGGCAGTGGCTAGTGGCTAGCGGCGAAGCCAGAAATTGTACAAAGGGTGTTCAAGTTTTAATACAGGGCAAAGGTCCAAATATGCCCTTGTACTATACGAAATTGAGCACATTTGACCTTCGTTAATATTTTAGCTCAAATATACTCTTGCCGTCACATAGTTGGTCCATATATGCGCTTAGAGTTACACAGTTGGCCCATATATGCCATTTTCGAAACGGAATTCACCCAAACTAATTAGCTCTTTCGTTAATTGTATTAAAGTGTATTACAAACACTATTTACTTTTTATTAGTACTTTTTTCTTTACCTTTCTCTTTTCTTTCTTCTTTTTTCTTTTCCTTTTTCTTTCTCACTTATCTGTTTCCTCCATTACCGATGTCTTCTCCATTTTCGTCACCAATTTCACTTGACAAAACTCCTGAATTCCAATTACTAAGAAAATTTTCCCATAAAGTAATCAAGTTCCAATTTCACTAGCCCTCTAAATAAACTAAATTAAATTGTTCCAAAAATTATGGTTTAAACTTTAAAATAATAAAAACATCTCAACCTTTAACAATACTCAAAAGACCAAAATATTTAAATTGTTTCCAGAAAGATAATTTAATGATTAAAAGCCTAGAGTTCAAGTTGTAGTGTTATAAATTTGAGTTGTTAGTCTTTTTTTATTTTTTTCAGCTGGACATTTTCTATTTTGTTTTATTAACTATGTAAATTAGAGGTGTACATGGAATGGGTTGATTCCGTTTTTATCAAAACCAAACCAAACCCATTATATCGGTTTGGATTGTTCGGTTTTCTTGGATTTTTCGGGTTTTTTGTTACATAAATATTATTTCAATCTTACTTTGTTAAATTTTTTAGAACTAAATATATGTTCAGTAAAAATTAAAAAATTGACAAACATATGATCTATTAAAATGTTCTTATGCGAGAATTTTCTTAGTAATTGGAATTCATGAGTTTTGTCAAGTAAAATTGGTGATGAAAATGGAAAAGACATCAGTAATGGAGGAAATCGGATAAGGGAGAAAGAAAAAGGAAAAACAAAAAGAGAAGAAAAGAAAAAAGAAGAAAGAAAAGAGATAGGTAAAGAAACAAAGTACTAATAAAAAGCAAATAGTGTTTGTAATACACTTTAATACAATTAACGAAAGAGCTAATTAGTTTGGGTGGATTCCGTTTCGAAAAGGGTATATATGGGCTAATTGTGTAACTCTAAGGGCATATATGGACCAACTATGTGACGGTAAGGGCATATTTGAGCTAAAATATTAACGAAGGGCAAATGTGCTCAATTTCGTATAGTACAAGGGCATATTTGGACCTTTTCCGTTTAATATATATATTTATAAAATGTAATTTGTTGACTTATATACATAATGTAATTTTTTATATACTCAATGTAATTTCCCGATAAGGTGTTCAGTTGAACATCCTTCACTCTATGTGGCTACGCCACTGGCAGTGGCATACTGTTCGAGACTTGGTGGATAATTGCCCGTCCCTCCACCCTTCTCCACTAAGATACTAAGCTTATGTCTGTGGTAGAGTTCAAACCCGTGACGTACACCTAACCCATACATCACATGTTGTGCTCTTTCTACCAGACCAAATCCTTGGGGGCTAAACCTTTGTCTCCATTATCAAGTTTAACTGTGTTGCTATTTGGTCCAAAAGCTTAACTTGTTAGAGAGTGGGAATTTTTATTACTGTATTTCTTTTAGGTTTGTCTGTGAAATGTTAGGAGATTTGAAGTATGAGCTTTTAGGTTGTTCAATGCATTAGAAAAAGTCAACACTTCTCAAATGCAAATGAATTGATTTGGTAATTGTCGTTAAGATCAGTTTGAGAAGAAAAGTAAGATGAGTGCTTTGAAATTCTTTGAAAGATAGCTTACTCCTTGGATACAACTGACAAGCTATTAGAACAATTAATATTGAATCAATAATTAACGGGACTCGCTTAAGTAAGACAAATTGCCAACTTAAAGCTTAATGGTTAAGGCTAAGGCACATCTACATTGCCACTTGAGTAGCTTTTTAGTGACTGATTTAGCAATTGATACTGTAAGGACAAATAGTTGTGAGTTTATTCTGTATAATCTGGAATTGAAGGTTTGTGATGTTCAATGAAAGATGCATAAAACTAGTTGGATCAATTCTCAGGGTAAAAGAAGAGGATGCAATGCAATGCATAACACCATTCTCTTGCATGTATTTCCAAAGGATCATCAACATCTTGATATTGCAAAACTTTGAAATTACTTATATTTGGGTTCTCAATTCTATCATTTCTTGGTAAGGGTAACACATAAGTTATCGGCTATGCAAGTTTTAACCTTGTGCAAACTAGTTAATGACACGATTTGTGGATTAGATGCTTCAATCTTTAGAGATCTTACCACTTCCTTTTCAAATGACTCCTATTTCAAACCATAGAATGTGTTTGCTACATTAGAATGGGAATTTTGTATGGCAAGTTTATTTATTAGTTACAGAGGGCTGAATTTGGGAAGTTGTAGATACCTTGAATGATGATTTTGTTTCTCTTAATATCATATCACTATTTCTTTCAAGCGGTTGCTGACGTACACGGACATATTCTGCAATCTTAATGATTTGAATTTGATGTATTTACAGGGCATGTCAGGCCTGTGGGAGAGAGGAGATTGAAAGAGGCTGTAATGGCGAGGGACGGATACAAGGAGGGATTGCAACAGTTCCAGGTTTTGGTTGGTGGCCGATAAAGGCTTACAGGCCTTGCCCTGCTTTTGTTGCTTCGGGTGGTAGGTACAGAAGGTTTGGGCAAAGCATGGATGAAGTTGTCTCTGGCTCTGGGAGAGGAGGTAGAGTTAGTTCCGCCGGTACTGATGCCGAGGTTCAATCAAGGTAGACGTCTAATTGGTCTATTTCCACTCTTTTCTTCTTCTTTGCACTTTGCAACTGTCAACTGTGTGGTGATATAGCGAGGAGTTTAACTTGAAATTATTAGTACATACAAGATAGATGCTGATAGGTAGCAGAGTGATAAATGGAAAGTAATCTTGCATATCATACCAGAAGATTTGAACCAACACCAAATCTCACACAAGCAACCGCAAAACAATCTTTGGGATAAAACACTCTGCTACTGCATTCTACTGATTGTCTAAACGTAGTCTAAATGACAACAAAAACGACAAAAACTACTACTCAATCCCAAGCAAGTTGGGGTCAGCTATATGGCTTCTCACTTTCCATGCCACTCCAATGAAGTTCGTCTCAATCCATTATAATCAAAAACTTAGTTTCTAGTACATTTTGTCATCTACATCAATGCCTTCCACCTTAATCTTGATTAGCCATTGCATATACTCGTGACTACTTTTCTTTTCCTATATTACTCCGTAGCAGCCAATATTTTCTAGAACATGTTACCCTAAAATGACAAAAGAGATATATATGTGCAGTGAATTAGTACTCTCTTCTTTTTTTCTTTCCCGTAGGACGTTTTTCAGATGTTTTCTTTGTGTCATTGCTAACTACTTCTGCAGTAATGAACTTTCTTTTATTGCAATGAATTTGCCGATGTTATGAATTTAAGTACTTAAGTGAATTTATACAAAGCTAGTAAACTCATAAATTCCGTGTTTCATCTTAAATGAAACTTGGCAGCAAGAAAAAGAACGGATCAAGCAGATTGACGAGCTAACTATGAGAAGCCTATTGGAGTTATCTTTTAAGAGATTGAAGACTGTTGTTGATGTATATTCAGCTACTAATTTAGCAGTTTTTGACTGTCTAAAGGCTTCATGTGGAATGATGAAACTTGAATTCTGAGGATTTATACTAGTTCCAAATTGTTAAATGTATATCAGCCATTGTAATCAATATGATCTATATTGCTTTGATTTCACTTATACTAGTACTAGTTTGCAACAGGAAAAATTCTTGTTTCTAATTACCTTGGATCCATCTATTACAGTTTGTGTTGGAGAAAACCAAGCGGGTTTGGCTTAAATCTAGATGGTATTATATCACGTTAAGAGCAGAGGCGGACCTAACTGTTACGATGAGGGGTCACCAGACCCTGTAAATTTCGGCAGAAATCTTATATATATATATATAAAATATATATGCCTTGAAAATGATTAATTTAAATCACTTGGCTCTCTAACTTTTA
>AWOL01S0025799.1:0-19809 GCA_000715115.1 Nicotiana otophora | reverse complement strand
AGAAATCTTATATATATATATATATATATATATATATATATATATAAAATATATATGCCTTGAAAATGATTAATTTAAATCACTTGGCTCTCTAACTTTTAAGGGGCACTAGTCGAGCAGAATACTAGCGCTCCCGTCGCGTTAAAATCCTGGGTCCGCCTCTAGTTAAGAGTGTCTTTAGCGTATAACCTAATATTAGGTAATAGATCTACTCTGTTAAGGCTAAATGTTATAATGAGTTATAAAAACAAATGACATTCTCAAGCGTAGAGTAAATACATTATAGGCCATGTTTTGTAACATAACATATATTTTGAGAAAATGTTTTCTTCATTGAATTCTTCTCCAAGTCGAGTTGTCATTAAAAGAAAATATTTATGCTAAATGATTTTTAAAAAACCTTGTTAGGATCGTAAGTCATTCTTTTACAATTACTCTATACCGCTTGTTTTCGCCAACATACAAAATAAATTACCCCCTTTTAGTAAATGTTTAATACTCCTAACATTCAATTTGACGTGAAAATAATTGATGTGTTATCTTATACTGGAAGGTAGTACATATTCATTGCATAGTTGGGGTGTGCATCCAATGTTTATACTAACCCAAGGGTAAAAATTTATGGGCATGGCTGTTTACACTAACCCAATGAGTGCATGACACATATTCTCGCAAATATTTTTATTATTAAATTATAATTAATTAATATATATTCTCATTTTATTTTATGACTTAAATCATGATAAATGAAAATACTGAGTTTCAGCACAAACTAGTTAGGACGTCACTATTATAAATAAATACTTTATTAATTTAATTTTAAATTTCTTATTAAAAACATAAATTTCTCAAAATTTGATGAATAATCAATTTTATCATATAAATTGAACAGATTACTATAAATATACTCTGAACGCGCTACAAATAAAAGAGAGAAAATTAGAAACCCTTCAGAAGTGAAACGAAGCGACATAAAAACCTAGTACAGTGTCTTTCCATCTACTTCCCAAGTTGAGCTAAAATCCACCGCTGCAAAATCTCTGCAACATTTTGAAATTCCAGAACATTCTTAGAAATGGATTCAGAAACTTCGAACAAAATTGAAGAAACAGTTCTGGAAATCCTGAAATCCTGTAACCTGGACGAAGTTACGGAGCTCAAAATCAGAAAAATGGCCTCCGAAAAGCTAGGGCTCGAACTATCCGACCCGACCCGAAAGGCATTTGTACGGCAAGTCGTGGAGAAGTTCCTCGCCGAAGAACAAGCTAAAGCGGAGGCAAATGGGGAGGAAGAAGAAGAGGAGGAGGAGGAGGAGGAGGAAGAGGACAATAAAAAGAAAAGCAGTGGCGCCGGTGATAAAGAGTACGATGACGACGGCGATCTCATTGTTTGCCGAGTAAGTTCTCTCAACGGCTGTAATTATTAATTTTTTATTATGTGTTTTGAAATCCTCTCTCTGTAGCAAAACTAATGAAAATTTTCCTGCTTCTTTTCTAACTTATATGACATAGGTTGAATAAACATAGAGTTTAAGGGAAAAACCAAAACTTTAGATACTTGTGGTCTTAGAAGAATGATGCACTTTTCTTTTTAGTCTGTTTTAGTAATAATTAAACTTTGAGATATAGCCAAACAAATATTTATAGTTTGTTTTAGATCATACGTTTACAAAAGTTTTTTTCCTTACACTACGTGTCTATTCAAAGTGCATTACATAAAATGGGACTGCGAGAATATAACATTTTTGTGTGGCTATAAAAACTTTCCATTTAATAGTAAAATGATAAGTGTAAAGTTAATTATTTTCAAATGTAGAAGTGTGTTTTTCTTTCTTTTGGAATGACTAATAAGGAAGTAATGTCATATAAGTTGTAACATAGGTAGTACTATTTTTGGAATTAAACAGTTTTTTCTTTGATTATAATGTTTTAAAATGTTATAGTAGTTTAACTATAGGCTTAAGGGAATTGTAATATGTAGTTTCTGGTATCTAACTTTAATTTAAGCACTTGAAAAATCTTTGTTTGCATTCATACTGAAATTTAGATGTTGATACCACGGGCGGATTTAGGGGGGCGGAAGGGGGTTCCGAACCCCCTTCGCCGAAAAATTACACTGTATATATAAGGCAAAATCTGTTTTTTACCTCTATATATTAAGTTTTGAACCTGACACAGCCCAAAAGTGTAGCTTAGTGGTCAAGGGGGTTCAAAATCTTTAAAAGGTCATAGGTTCAATTCCCCCACTAGCTACGATCCTTTTTTTCTTGAACCCCCTTCACGGAGATCCTGCCTCCGCCACTGGTTGATACTAGTACTTTGAACTCAGTCATTACAGTACTAGTTATTAGGTTTTAAAAATCATATGTGATGTGAAATGTTCCTTGTTTTATGTTGTTTTATTGTTGCTGAGTTGCTGGGTTGATGTTCCTGATGTTTCTTTTTTGGAAATTCCATGTAGTTGTCACATAAGAGAAGAGTGACAATTACTGAGTTTAGGGGAAAAACTCTGGTGTCGATAAGAGAGTACTACAACAAAGATGGCAAAGAGTTACCTACTGCTAAAGGTAAAACTATTGTTATTAGATTGTTTATTACATGTATGCATTGTTTATACGCATATTTGCATGTTTCTCATTTGAAATAAGCTTAAGTGATTGCTATAATTAGTAATGAAGTCTCTGTCCAAAATTTTATTTTAAAGCAATTCTTGTTGCATGTGGAATTAAATCTCACTATGCTCATGGTTTGAATCGCTACAAGGAGAAAAAATATATTTCCTTATTGCTTTGCTTAAAATGTGTAGTTATTTGTTATCCATCTTAAGGCTGCTCCGTATTTTATGTCCTAGGTTTTGTGGAGTAGGAAGAACTTGACAGAAGAATTTTATCTCTTGCTGCCTTCTTGCTTCTATTCTTATTGCCCGATTTTCTTTCAAGGCTATCTCTTAGAGGAATTATTAGCTTATTGTACCACCATAATCTGTGTGCACGCATATGCCCTTAACCCCCCCCCACCCCCAAAAAAAAAAAAAAATTATCTAATTAGCTTATACATGATTTTATTAGCTATGTCTGCTGTGCCTGTCACTTAAAGAGGTCGAGAGAACATAAAAATAAGAAAAGATTTAGGCTCTTATGGTATAAGCACTTCTTGCCCTATTGCTTTCTAGTCAATAAACAATTTAAAGGTTTCTGTAGAAGCACTTCGGTTGCCCTAATGCTTGGGTAATCAATAAAGAATTTAACTTTTTGGATAAGCATTTCTTGCCTTATTGCTGATTTTAAACCTCCACCAGGGAGTATTGTACGATGAGTGTCTCAAAAGATATCTACACTCTGATCTTTTAGCTTTTAATTTCCAAGTCAATGGCTTTACTTTCTAGTGTTGTCCTGGCTATTCAGTTGTTTCCAAAGTTACCTTGTTAATATTTGATTTCAGTTGGTTTTCCAACTGCTAAATATTAGTATTTGTAATTTTATCTCTATCTTTGTCCATCTTAAAAACATGTACACCCCCTAACGCAATGGAGGTGTTTGTCACCCCTGCATTCCGATATCCATATGTTATTCAACTCCATCATTTGCATAATCCAGAATTTACAATGCTCCCAATGACATAGCATAAATATGGCTATGTATCATGTTTGAAGCTTGCATAATAAGAAGATAAAATTTAGTAAGAACGAAAGATCCCTAGATTTATTCTTCATTTTTCCACCTCCATTTGCTTAGTAGAAAACCTCAGCTATTAATTTGGAGACCAGCATTTGTTTAGACTTTAGAGCATCCAATAAGTGTTTCTGACAACCCCTTCCCTCAAAAAAAGAAAACACTTTTCTCTTGGTGGGGAAGAGTTTAGACTGATAATTTGCAAGGATATTTTTTCAGCTTAATGTTGGACTTTATGGGCACCTGGATATTTTGCTTTCTGGTTTTTCTGTTGAATACTACAACTGCTAGTGTACAATCTGCTCTGCTTTTCTCTTCTTCTTTTGATCAGAAGAGCAATCTGAGTTTAGAAGCAAAAGAGACGGATGATGGTGGTACTGATGATTTGTTGGGGAAAGGTAGCTGGATTTTGGAACCCTACTCTAAGCTGAAAGAGACGGATAGATTTTGTAACCCTCCTCTGAGTTCAATGTACTTTATTCTCCTTGGCAGCATTGTTGTTCGCTGCAGAGATTCTTCTTTCTTCCCTCGGCTTTTCTGGGATTTCATTATCTAAATCTCCTAATTTCATCCAAGATAAAACTGCAGAAGGAAAAAAAAGGACTGCTTCTGATACTTGTTATGTTGTCCCCTGCAGGCATTAGCTTGACAGCTGAGCAATGGGCAACATTCAAGAAGAATATTCCTGCAGTTGAAAAGGCCATTAAGAAAATGGAGTCGAGAGCTTAGTATATTTTATTTGTTCGTCACTTGCATTAGTAGATTGTAATATCTGAGGTACTTGAACAGTAGGAGACTTATTTTTGGGTATATAGATGTTATCTAATTATAAGAGGTAGCTGGATTTTGGAAAGACTAAAGAGAGCTTCTTAAATTCCTTGCTTGATTTTCCATTCGCCTAACTAGCCTCTTCCCCTAAGGTATAATACTACTCCATAATATAATGCCTAACTAAAATTGTTTGGCCAAAGGATAATTCAAGACTAGGCCTAGAATGGCCTATACTTGAGGCGTAGTTCTATTGTGTGAAGTTGGTTTTCTTCACCTAACTATTAGTTGGCCGTACTAATATTAATCAACGCACTTGACTAGCCAAATTGGTTCTTTTCTACTTATAGCTAGTACGACTTTTTGTCATTTACTCTCTACTCTACTTTATGTGATCCCTTGTTATTTAGAGAGTCAAATAAGTTTTTCTTACTCTAAAATTAGATAGTTTGACCTCATACTCCGAATTGTCTAAATTCACACTTAAAATTAAATAGTCATTTATGTGTTGTAATAGAGGTGAGTGTTAGATGTGATGGTAACGTCTCATTATTACATAATTTCCAACCATTAATCCTATGGATTAGTAATATTTCTGGTTGATATTGATGAAAGAAAATAAAGTAGGTCATATACAAACTTTGGCATTTTCTATCATGTGGTCTAAATGACACTAAATAGAGTATATTAGTGGGTACGTGCTATGTTCCAAGCCAATAAAATCCAAGTACCATTATAACGAAATGGCCCTCTTGTGTCTCTGATTACCACATCCCAAATTCTATCTACTTCTTTGACAATGAAACATAAGTTGTATCCATTTTAGGGCATGTCTAAAAATTTTATATTTTGAAAGAATGATATTTTTTCATATTTTGAAACAATTTACCTTTATGCAATGATGTATAGCCACATAAAATATATGTGCATCATTTTACTTCACAAGTTTACAAGTCTATTTTTTTTTTAATTAAACTGCGTGTCCAGTTAACTAGGTTTACATAAATTAAAATGGAGGGAGCAAATAATTTGACAAAGTTGAGTGAGTTAAAAACCAACTACTGGTAAATGTTTGTTAACATGGATGATAATCTAAGTGGATTAGCGTTGGAGTCGTTCAGTTTACACAAAACTTGTAAAACTTTTTATATTGTTACTAAATAAAACTTGTAAAACGTTTTATATTGTTTCTAAATAAAGCATTATTTCATAATTTAAATTTATATTATTCCCTAAACAAGGATATGGGATAAAACTAAGAAAAATAAGACACGGCATAAAATTAGATAACGACTACGGTCTTAAATGAAATTATGTCCATCCTTTTAATTCCATTTTCTCATGGTTAAGAAAAACAGATAAAGAATAAATAGAGAAAAAATGCCACGTGTCCACTCAAGATCCATACGACCAAAATCTTGGCTAAATCCTCAATTGGTTGTCTCAATACCAATTGGCAATACCAAACACCACATATCATTTTTAAGGCTAAGACTTACCTATATGACTATATCCATGTAGTGGTACTTGCTTAGCATAAGTCATAAGTTAGAGAAACTAAAATCACTTTTCGTTGAACTCAGAATAAAACTTATCAAATTATGGGCTGTGCCTCGTCGAAAAGAATAGAGGCTACCATCGACGTCTACCGGCCACCGCCGACGAGCTTCGCCATCTTTGATATCAACTCTATCGAAGAGCCTTGGCTCAAAGCTGACAATAACAAGGTATGTTCGGCTCGAATTAAATGTGTCAACAGTTTACTAAGGTTTAACGTTAAATGAATCTAAGACATCTCATAAAGTATGATTTTTTATGTATAGATATTCTTACGTAATTTATAATTTAGTTCACTAACGAAAAAAATCTTTTGATGCGATTCAATGTCCTTTCCATTTCCAATTATTTTTACAAATATGCTTTTTATGTTGAAGAGCATTTTTTTTAACTCTATTTAGAAATTAAATAATTCCTCAATTGAGACGGGCTAAATAGGAAATAAGAAACTAATGCAGTTATACAAATAATCATTTTCTTGATATCCCATGTTTAGAAAAGAAAGACGTTTTTAAGTGAGTTTAAGTTATATACACCCTCGGGTTAACGTGATAAATTTATGATCTAATAGGTAGAAGATGAGGAGGAACAAGAAGAGAAGCAGCTTGCAATAGTACCACAACCAATTCTTGCAAAATTCAACGCAAATATTGATGAGGATCCTCGTTCTTGGGATGAAGTTAGCAAAGCTTTAGAAGATATTAAACCAACCCTACAAAATCCTCCACCACCAAAATCACCTAAAAAACCTCTCCTCGCACTCCCCGCGCCGCCGCCGCCAACCGCCGAAGATGACGGCGCTTCCCCGAAAAGGAGACTTCCAAGAAAAAGCTTTTCCTTTCATACCCTTGAAGAACTTGAATCCAAAATTTCTAAAGATTCTAAAAAAACCAATGGGTTGAAGAAAACAGAGTCGATGCCTACTTATGAGGAAAATAAAAAGTTACAAAAGTTGGGTAATAAAACAGTGAAAAATGAGTCACAAATTGTGGTTCATACGGGGAATGTACGTCAAAGGATAGAATCTGAAGGGTACAAGCCAGTGAAAGAGAATATATTTTTGTTAAGAGACAAAATGGAAAGAGAAAAAGAAGGGAAAGTTCCAACTTTTATAAAATTTGACCCTTTAAGTGATTACCCGGAAAAGTGTCCGCCACGTGGCGAGGATTCATTGGTTGTCTACACGACGTCACTAGGCGGTGTGCGTCGCACGTTTGAGGATTGCAACAAAGTGAGACTAATTTTGGAGTCACACCGGGTGATTTTCGACGAGCGCAACGTGGCGTTGCACGGCGAGTTTCGTCAAGAGTTGAAGGAGCTTCTAGGAGAGGAAGAAGACGCGAGCGTGCCGAGGTTGTTTGTTAAAGGAAGGTACATTGGTGGAGTAGAGGAAGTGGTGAATTTGAACGAGACGAGTCGACTCGGGAGAATACTGAATCGGGCAAGAGTGGAGAGGGGTGTGGGGAGGTTAGGGTGTGAAGGGTGTGGAGGGGCTAGGTTTGTGCCTTGTTTTGATTGTGGAGGAAGTTGCAAGGTTGTGAATGGGGATGTTAAGGAGAGATGTCCAAAGTGTAATGAGAATGGTTTGATTCATTGCCCTATGTGCGATTGAATAATTGTATGTATACTCATAGGTACACATACTTAAGATTTTAAGTCAGTGAACGCAAAAAAAAAAATGTAATTCCTTTTTTGGTGGAGTGGTCGCGAACTTAGTATAGGTGCCTGAATTCTTACATGCACGTATGCAATTACCTTTGCATATATATAGTTTGTAACACACTTTTTCATGGTTTGGGTTCAGTGTAAAGTTTTCAGTTGAATGATTTATATACTTTAATTTCTGAGGTATTAGACTTTGTCATTTTTTGGATTGATTCATTGCTCTGCTTTCCATTGAATAAGTTTACGGATATTGCTGCGAATTGGAAGGAATTGAAGCTGGAGATGCAATTCCAATTCAATTTGTCACGCCCCTTTTTTACCCCAAAAGATATATGTGTTATGAATTGTTGTGGGTTAAAGAATTTTTCCAATTAAAGTGACAAACTTGAATAAGGATTATTTTGTTTACAGAGTCGCCACTTGAAATTGAGTTTTTGGGCGTTTCAAGTCAGATTTTATTTGAATCCCTAGTCAAAGGAAGGTTTGACTCTATTATTATTGGTCTGCAAAAAATAAAGTTCGGATAAGGAATTCTATTGACCGGGGAGAAGGTGTAAGGCATTCCCTGAGTCCCATGGTTCTAGCACAGTCCCTTTATTGACTACATTTGGCTTGACTTAATTTTGGACAAAACTGCAATTTATATGATTTTTATGTTTCACCTATCTACTTCTATTTCTTGATTATTATTTTTTTTTAAAAAGGATAATATTACACTGTCATAATCACGTTGCGCAAGCGAATGCGTGATCGAAAAACAAAATTAATTAACTCATCATAATTGCGCCTCGCAAGCAAATCAGAAATCATGACAATCAATTATTTGTGGTACTTTTGAGAAATTACTACATTTGAAAATATTAATTCTTGAAAGTTATTAAAAATCAACTATCGCGCTACGCAAGCGAATCCGCGATTTTAGCAAAGGATTAATTAAATTAAAAATTAACTAAAAACTAATGGGTATAGCATGAGATTATTGAATTAATTTAATGAAAATAACATCACGCTATGCAAGCGAGCCCGTGAAGTTAAAGCGTGCCCGTGAAGTTAAAGCGTGCCTACTAATTGCCTAGCGTTTAAATTAATTATTAAGGAGACTAAGTTGTAAAGTTATTTTAATAAAAGAAAATTCTGATTTTTATTGAGATTATTTGACTAAAATAAAAATATGAAAAGTTTGGCTAACTTGTTACTTTAAAGAGTGGACAATCATTGATTTAAAAGGGATTGAGCCAACTATTTGAGTATCAAAACTGATGGCCCTTTTTGAACATGCTTTGGCATTGGACCAGCCCTTGCTTACTAAAAATAAAAATGGGCCAGATTTGTTATCAGTGAAAATGGGCCAACATATTAGTCCATTTGACCTTTTATTCTTGTTAGCCCAATCTTATTAAATACTAAACTAATACATTTTGCCCACTTTCAAACTTTTCGTCAAGTCTTTAACAAATTTATTTTTTCTACAACATGATCAAGATTCTCATAAAATACTACTTAAAAACTAATAAAGAAGTGCTAAGAGGCAATAAATAAATAAATAAATAAATAAATAAGGCAAAAAAAGGTCATGGATTTAACATTATGATCCAAAGCTTGATTTCAAGATTGAAACCTCAACATTCATCCATATAGTAAATTTCCTTGCATATGCTTCAAGTAATCTAAACATGCTCAAATCCTCATCAATTGCTATTAAAAAATCTGCATTACAAAGTTTAAAGATTACTTGAGTCGCAGAAAATAAATATAGCAGTGAAGAATGAGAGCTCAGCAACAGAAAGCGATAGAGAACAACAGCAAAATCAGCAGAAATCCAGCAGCAAATCGTGTTTAAATAGCCCGAAAAATTTAGAGAAGAAACTCAGAACTAACTCTAAAGAAGACTTCTACTTTTCTAAAGTTTGTACTCTAAGATTCACTCACAAAGCGCAAAAATTTTCAGCTTACTAAAGTATTCAGCTGCTGATTTTTTGTTCAACCATATATGTGTTCAAGCAACTCTCAAGATCTCTCTCAGTGTAAGATAGAGTGTGTATTTTTATAGGAGAAGAGTAGCCCTTTAAATAGGCAAATAAAGTCAGAGTTTTTGGACAGATTTTGGTTCACCAAAAGTCTGACTTTGTGTGCTAAACACTGTTCAAAAGCTGTAAAAAAAGAAGTATTATATTTGTCACCACATAATGACTTTTGAGTTTTGTACTCGAAAGTCTTTGCACAGTAAAAACAACCAAACTTGTACTATTCCTTCTTTAATTTCAGCTTTTATCAACACAAAATTCAAATACTCAAATCCAATATAAACAAATTCACTAAGCGCTTGAAAATTTTATTATCAACTATCATGACTAAGTGAATAGCTATTTCAAAGCTAATGAATAACTAATTATCAGTGATTAATAACTATGAACGGCTAAGCTAACATAGATTAAACACAACTAATAATAAAAATAAAAACAAAAATCATAAATTATGCTAAACATAAACTAATATAATACAATTAGTAAAAATAGACAAAGGAAACAAGAATAAGGGTATACCAAACGAGGGCATTCGGGGTGGTCACCGAAATTTGGATGTAGGTATTGTGGGGTAGTAGTGGCCGGAACTTCAAGAGTTTGGGCAAAACAATGGAGGCTAAAGTATCCTAGGTCTAAAATTCAAGGAGTTTGAGGTGGTTTTGAAGGATTTAGTTTGGAGATATGGAAAGAGGAGGTTGTAGAAATTACATGGTGTGAATTTGGGGGTGTTTGAAGGTTGGCCGCCGCCGGTGGGTGATTTCCGACGGCAGAGAGAAGAGAGAAAGAGTTATGGGGGAAATGAGGGAATTTTTCAGATTTTTTAGGCTTTAAATACCTCTTGAGAGATCAAATATAGACCATTAGATCAAGGGGTGATCAATGGGTGAGATTTGATCTTGGGTCACTTAATGAAACGACGTAGTTTTGAGGCAAAACTACGTCGTTTCAGACCCTTTTAAGGGCAGCCCCTTATCTTGCACTTTTGGCCACTTTCTCTTTCAAATTTGGCCTAATTT
The DNA here is from genome assembly GCA_000715115.1 of Nicotiana otophora. Taxonomy (NCBI): domain Eukaryota; kingdom Viridiplantae; phylum Streptophyta; class Magnoliopsida; order Solanales; family Solanaceae; genus Nicotiana; species Nicotiana otophora. The sequence goes on along the minus strand of AWOL01S0025799.1, from coordinate 9,109 downwards.
CTTTCTTAATCCTACTTATTAAACTAAATCTACACAAACAAATAAATTAATTAAGTAACTTATTCAAATGATCAATTAACTAGATTAATTCACCAATTGAAATAGTTAGTTAATTTCTAAAATGCACAAATAAATAAAGAACTAGTTTTTGGTATTTTTATGATAGGAAATATGCAATCAAAGACACAAAAATTGGAGAAATAATTAAAGTAACATAATACTAATGACTTTAGGAGGTGTTAAAATAGTACAAAAATTAAGTATTCACAGCTACCCCTCTTTGCTCGAGAACATGAAGAGTTTTCGTGCAAAGAAAAGTGAATGTCATGGCTAATATTTTCTCACATATCACTCCAATGAAAGCATTTTCAAAAAATGGTGATCGAACCCTGCTTCCGAGATTGCCTACATATTCTTGTTTAGAGGAATCAAGTCAGTGTAGTTCTGAAAAAATTTAGTAGCTGGGACTACCGGACACTAGATTTAAGACTGCTGTTTTTGTTGTTGTTGTTACTGTTACTTGCTGCTTACAACAAAAGGAAAAGAGAAGAGAACTACATATGTCTGCAAACTAAGACTTACAAAATTCTTAATATATGTGTCTTGTGGAGTCAAATCTTGATTCTTGATCCGCTCACTTGTGTTGGCCTTATATTGGATCTTGATACTCTTTGAAGAAAAGATTATGGCTTATTCTCGGTCACTCGCCTTCCTGATTCGAAATTGAGAAGATGAATCTTGAGATGCTATGTCGGTGACACATTATCAAAATTAACTCCAACTATCTTGTGATCGAAAGATTTCTTTCTTCTGATGAGATACTGAAACCGCAAGCTTTAATCGTCACAACATGTGCTCTACGGCAGGTCCTGCAAATCCATCAAAGACAAACAAAACGAACAAAATTTTCTGCCCCAGTTTGGCACTGAGAAAATTTTACGAGTTATTGGGTAAAGCTGAAAATCAACTTATTTTATTTGAAAGATGCATAAATGAAACTAAAGGCTTCGAAAAGGATGTTCTTATCTTAGGTGTAAAATTAATATAACTTGGACTTAGGAGGTACATGTCCCATGGGTAGCATTGGAATGACTGTGAGATTGAAGGGCTCGAACTAGGAATTACGTCTCCTTGGATTAATAACTCATATTAGGAAGTGCATCTCCTATTAGAATAAACACAGTTAACTCAAGCTAGGAAGTGCGTCTCCTACGAGTGAAGTTGAAGGACTTGAACTAGGAAGTGCGTCTCCTAGGATTGGTGTTTTGGATTAGGAAGTGTGTCTCTAATTGGAATGACTCAAACTAGGAAATGTGTCTCCTACGAATGAGGTTGAAAGACTCGGACTAGGAAGTGCGTCTCCTAGGATTAATGGTTCATATTAGGAAGTGCGTCTCCTATTGGAATGATTCAAACTAGGAAGTGCGTCTCCTAGGATTAATGGTTCATATTAGGAAGTGCGTCTCCTATTGGAATGATTCAAACTAGGAAGTGCGTCTCCTAGGATTAATGGTTCATATTAGGAAGTGCGTCTCCTATTGGAATGATTCAAACTAGGAAGTGCGTCTCCTACGAGTAAGGTTGAAAGACTTGGACTAGGATGTGCGTCTCCTAGGATTGGTGATTTGGTGAGGTTTAAAGATATGGAGGGAATGTAACCAGGGGTTGGCGCCCTGTATCACAGAGAAAGAATGTAACCAGGGGTTGGCGTCCTGTATCACTAAGAAAGAATATAACCAGGGGTTGGCGCCCTGTATCACGGAGGATAAATATAACCAGGGGTTGGCGCCCTGTATCACGGAGGATAAATATAACCAGGGGTTGGCGCCCTGTATCACTAACAAAAAATGTAACCAGGGGTTGGCGCCCTGTATCACTTAGGGGGAATATAATCAAGGGTTGGCTCCCAAACTAGGAAGTGTGTCTCCTACGAGTGAGGTTGAAAGACTTGGAGGGAATGTAACAAGAGGTTGGCGCCCTGTATCACTGAGAATGAATATAACTAGGGGTTGGCGCCTTGTATCACTAACAAAGAATGTAACCAGGGGTTGGCGCCCTGTATCACTAAAGAGGAATATAATCAAAGGTTGGCGCCCTGTATTAGTGAGAAAGAATGTAACCAGGGGTTGGCACCTGTATTACTAAGAGAGAATATAGCCAGGGATTGGTACCAATTATCACCGAGAGAATGTAACCAAGGGATAGCGCCTTGTATTACTTAGAGAGAAAGTAACCAGGGATAGGATACCTTGTATTAAAGTGGAACCTCACTAAGGATTAGTGTACCTTAGGTTGAAAAATACAGTTAGGAATTGGTGTACCCTATACTGAACATGCGACTAGGGTGTGGTGTGCCCTATATAAAAAATGGGACCTCAACTAAGGACTGATGTACCTTATGCTGGAAAATGCAGTGGTTGATGATGTAATTATGGGCATGCCTAGAAAGAAGAAGTGGAGTCTTTAAAGAACTTACCTTTGGTGACATTCGTACTTTGAGAACTTCATTTCTACGCTACTTTGTTTCCTGCTTCAAACAAAGAAAGATTTATGAGTTTAACAGTGGTGGTCGGTTTGTGGCCTTGATGCCCTGAGTAGTTTGAATTTGCGGCCACCTTCGTGAAGAAGAACTGATTCTTTCAGTGCGATACCGAGTTGCTCGGATACTGTGTATTGCTTTTTGGAAATCGTAGCTTTCCATCGTTGCCCCTGACTATTCTCATACCCGAATATCTAAGGTGTTGTTGAACTTTGTCTGTAAAGCAAGTCTTCACTTTGGAGGTTTTTTTCCTTTAAAAATCAAACTTGATTATCTTGCACCCGATATCAGTTTGTGTCTGTGGTGCTATCAACTTTGCCCATGAAGCAAGTCTTGCTTAGTGACCTTTTTGATTTCTTTGAAACACTTTGTTAGGCTTATCAGAGGACATCAGAGTTGGATTTATGCCTTTGTCAATGTCGTGTATGCACTACATCATTTGTTTTGCACTTCCGGGGAACGATGACCAATTTTGTGGCCCTTTCTTTGTTGGCTTCTAAGCAAATAGACCAGCAAAGTTTTCTCTTTGGAACTTTCGTTTGCATGAAACCTCATATCTTGTTTAATCTCAACAACTTATTGTGCATGTTGCCTTCTGGATATGTCCTCTTTGATGTGCTAGGATAGAACTCGTTTTGTATAGTTAGAAATCTGGTAACAGATTTTGCAATCATTTCTCTTTTGTTTTTACAAAAACTGACTCAAAATAATAATGCAAATGAATAAAATGATGCGATGTGAAAATGAGAAAGAATAGTATTTAACTGAAAATGCCACTTTACGAGGAGAGAAACATAGAATGGACTCTTTTGAATATGGTAGCCAAACTTTAATGACAATGACATGCATTTTGGATTGAGCGGCCAAATCTATCCAGCCAATCTACCCTTTCTACTTGTTGTTCCCTTTCGTCTTTGAAGTTGGCCTCTTTGTGCCAATCATTTGCATAAAATCATAGCTCACCTTCGACCGGTAGTGCCCCGGAAGGTTTTCACCAACCGATCTCTCTCATTTATTTATCTCTACTTACCATCACCTTACAGTGCCCATGGGGGTTTTCACTAGTAAGACTCTCTCATTTTTTTTATTTTTTTGCTTTCTTGTGTGAGCAACTTGACATTGTTCTATGTTGTGTGACAATTGTTGCTTATTACGTGCTTCGCTTGGCATTCTTAGAGATTAATTGGGAGGTCTTTATTTTGATGGCTTTTGAATAGGGTTAGAAAGAAAGGATTGTGTGAAGGCTCAAAATAGACTCAAGATGATGGGGTTGTATACTTACAAGTCTTGGAATCGACTTTTCATAAAAACATAAAAAATAAAAAAAAAACTCCTGCCCCAGTTCAAGATAGTGAAAATTTTTATTTTTGATTTGGTTAGACTGAACCCTAGTATAGAGCTGCCTACGTATCCTTTAAAGGAATCAAGTCAAACGTAGTTCAAACTAATACGAAAAATTTCTTTGTTGTTTTTCTTTTCATTTTTCATTTGTCTTTTCTCCATTCTTTTTCTCCTCTTCTCTCTTTGTTTTAAAACAAATTGACCTAGCTCCTATTTTCTGGTGGCATTTTTGTTTTTGGACTTTGACTCTATAGTTGATTCCAAAAGAGGGGGGTCAAAGAAAAATAAAACAGGCTCAAAAGGGGTGACGAAGGGTATAAAGTGTTTAGGTAGAAGAAAAATGGCCTCCCAGCCTCAAGAATGCCAAACATACTATCTCTTCTCAGGTTCGGCATTGATAGACATGACTGTCTTCTTGGTTTTGTCAGTTGTACAGCTCCGTAGTCAATATCTTGTTCGCAACAAATGACCTTTTACAAATTTGATCCACATTTTCTTTGCCTTGATGTGAAATGATACATTTTGGTACCAACTAATCCATTTTAAATTCCCTGGAATGCAACTTCTTTGGAGATTTGGGTCATCTTCCCTGATATGATTAGATCATGGCAGGCCGTGGAAAAAAAGCCTTTCATCGATTAGTCCAACTAGGCTTTAAAACTTTCAATTATCCTTAAGCCGGTATTCATGATAGGTTTGAGATAAACATCTTTAACCTCTACGGATATGACTAAATTGGTTCCATGTGTCACAAGTTTATCATCAAAGTTATTCAACCTCTTATTTATCCTTCGAGTGTTTTTTCTCGATTCAATTCAAGATTAGACAGACTTTCTAAAATCTAGCCGAAAACTCAACATGCATGTCATGTCACTGAAATTGCCGTGAAAATACTATATATACAAGAAGAATTAAACACAATGGATAAAATGACACAAAACGAAAAGTTGCATTTTATTGATTAAAGGATATAGAGGTTTGATGACATGACAAACAAACAACATCTAGATCACAACCTCGAAGTAATCCAGATGGTAGAAATTATGACAAAATAAGTTACCAAAACTCTTTTCCGGCAAGGAAGGGAGTGACTTTCCAATTACCAAGCTTGACATCTTAGCTACGCATTTGCACATCAGCATTACTACTGAATTCAATAAGATTGCTTTGGAATCAACATTCAAATTTTGACTTTTGGGTCAAACTGTTCCCCAATATTGGCTATCGGATTTCAGGACTGGCAGCATGAAAAATTTCATAGCAACCAATTTTCCAAAAGACTTGGAAGAATTCTCATGTCCCTAACATCACAGATCGTCTCACACAAAGCATTCCCTATTGCTCAAACTTAGTAAAAGTGTCACGACCCAAACTAACCCCTGTCGTGATGGCATCTATCGTGGAACTAGGAAAGCTGACTCATTTCTAAAATAAACCGATATTTTCATTTCAAGGATAATTTCAATGTTATTTAACACAAAAACCTTCGTAAAGGAGTTCCAATCAAAATAAAAATGTGAAAGGAAAAGCCCGACATCGGGGTGTCACTAGTCATGGGCATCTACTATAATTTTTCTAACAATATCAAGACTAACTCAGTCTAAACAATAGCTAAATACAACTAAAGGAAGATAAGAGGGAGAAGAGCAGGGTTGCGATCGCCAGGCAGCTACCTTGCTATCCTGGGAAAAATAATCTGCAATCACAACAATCAAAAACCGCTACCGTGTCCATCTATACCTGGATCTGCACACAAAGTGCAGGGAGTAACGTGAGTACACCAACTCAGTAAGTAACAACAATAAATAAAACTTGAGCAGTAGTGACGAGCAATAAATCATATAACATTCATATCAGGAAATCTCAGTAAAATACCACATGCGTTTAAAATCAGGATTTGAATCAAAACATCTCGTTTAAACCCAGTTCTAGAAAAACAAAATCATTTAAAGATATTTTTCAACATTTTTTCAAACAGAGGAAAAATGCAAAGGTGAGCAAAAATGATGAAATCATAAACAGTCCCTCGAGCAAAACATCACTCATATACACCCCCTCGGGCAAACNTGCCACTCGGGCATACCTCACAATCACTCTTGCCACTCCGGCATACCTCACCATCACTCATGCCTCCCAGTCACTCAACACTCGGCACTCGCACTCAGTAGGTACCTGCGCTCACTGGGGGTGTGTACAGACTCCGGAGGGGCTCTTTCTGCCCGAGCGCTATAATCTGCACGGACAACTCACGTGCTATAATAATAAAGTATGCTGCAAGCGGGCAGCCTCGATCCACACTCATCCTCACAATCAGGCCCTCGGCCGATATCAAACATGCTGCGACGTGCACTCGATCCCATAAATATGCAACATGCTGCGGCGTGCAGCCTGATCCCATAAATATCCTCACAAATCAGGCCCTCGGCCTCACTCAGTCATAAACCTCTCAAGCCACTTGGGCATTTCAGTAAAAACAGGGCATTCGGCCCAAAACAACATTTATATGCATCAAAATAGAGTCATAAAACTGAGTTATGCAGTAAACAAGTATAACCATGACTAAGTATAGATTTTCAATCGAAAACAATGAGAGGATAGTAAAAAAAGGCCCCTAAGGGTCCAAACAGTACTGGCACAAGGCCCAAACATGGCATTCGACCCAATTAATAGAAACTCTTTCTAAAAACACATAAGTATCATATAATTTCCATAAAATATGCAACTTTACAGTTGCTACGGGACGGACCAAGTCACAATCCCCAACAGTGCACGCCCACACGCCCGCCACCTAGCATGTGCGACACTAAAAATAGTAGAATGATACAAAATTCGGGGTTTCGTACCCTCAGGACTAGATTTACAATCGTTACTTACCTCAAACCGGTCAAATCTCTACCCCGCAATGCTCTTGTCTCTGGACTCGGCCTCCAAATGCTCCAAATCTATTTACAATCAGTACAATACAATCAATATACGCTAATAGAATGAATTCCACAAGAAACACTATCAAATTAGACCAAAACCCGAAATTGGCTCAAACCCGGCCCCCAGGACCACATCTCAAAATTTGACAAAATTTACAAAACTATAGAGCTCATTCACTCACGAGTCTAACCATACCAAATTCATCAAAATCCGACACCGTTTGTTCCTTCAAATCCTTAAATTAAACTCTTAAAAATTCCAAGCCCTAACCCCTCATTTTCACTAATTACAATGATTAAATAATGGAAAATCACCATGTATACAAGTATTAGGGCTCAAGCAACTTACCTCACTGATACCCTTGAATCACCCTTCAAAAATCACTCCAAAAGCTCCAAAACCCGTCTTGAAAATGGTGGAAATGAAGCAAAATCACGAAGGGTTCTATTTATGGTTTCTGTCCAGGTTTTTCGCACCTGCGGAAAATTGCACGCTTCTGCGCCACCGCACCTGCGAAAAAATCCATCGCAGGTGCGGAACTCACTTAGGAGCCCAGCTTCCGCATCTGCGGCCCAAAACCCCACGCCTGCGAAGGCGCACCTGCGCGTCTACTCCGCTTCTGTGAAGCCTGCCCAGTATCCCCCTTTCCTCATCTGCGCCCCAGGTTTTGCACCTGCGGGCTCACACCTGCGACTCTTTCTTCCGCAAGTGCAAAAATAGCAGTAGCAGCAGCTTCAGCTGCATTTTCCAACTTCGACAAATCCGTTAACCACCCGAAATCATCCCGAGGCCCTCGGGACCTCAACCAAAAATACCAACAAGTCATATATCAACATACTAACTTAGTCAAACCTTCGAATCACTCAAAACAACATTAAATCATCAAATTTCCCTCGGATTCAAGCCTAAGAACTTATAAATTTCTAAATTCGGTAACCGATGCCGAAATTAACCAAACCACGTCCGAATGACCTCAACTTTTGCACACACGTCACAAATGACGCTAGAAAACCCATTCCAACTTCTGGAATTCCATTCCGACCCAGATATCAAATTTTTCACTGCCGACCAAAAATCGCCAAATTTCCAATTTCGCCAATTCAAGCCTAATTCTATCACGGACCTCCAAAGCATATTCCGGACGCACTCCTAAGTCCAAAATCACCTAACGGAGCTAACAAAATCATCAGAATTCAAATCCGAGTTCGTTTGCATATAGGTCAACATCCGGTTGACTTTTTTACCTTAAGGTTCTAAATAAGAGACTAAGTGTCTCATTCCGCTCTGAAACCACTCTGGGCCCAAACCAACTAACCCGGTATATCATAATATAGCTTAAGAGCATAAAGGAAATAGAAATGGGGGAAACGGGACTATAACTCCCGAAATGACCGGCCGGGTCATTACACCTCCCCCACTTAAACATACGTTCGTCCTCGAACGTGTTGAGAGTTGTTCCAAAAGCCAAGAAATGGTTGTGTAACCTTCCCATGCAGATACCCGGGGGTGATCCCATGCCACCATATCCCATACAGGTCTGATAGCACATCATAACTGAAATTTCTCAATTCAACCTAGTCCACAAGCCTTCGAATCAAATTTCCAACATTCAAAATTTCCTATAAGATCAGAAGTTCGCATCTACATACCGTATAAGTCTGAACAAGCTGTACCAAAAGCCGTAGCCATAACTCCAATACTCAAATTCAAATACTGCATAGCTCGAATGCTTGAAGCAATGATTTCTAATCACAATAGCATCTCAAATCAACCCAGTGCCGGTAATAAACCTCGTATCAGACAAAACCTCATTCTAAAACCTTCGTACACTGCCGATGATGAAAGAAACATACCGAATTCATAACCATTCATTCTAGGCCCAATGACCTCGTCTTATCCAACACGACTACTCTAGTGATATGACACATCAATACAATCTAAAGCCATAACCCATGTAATCCGTGCACCAGATAGAAACATTCCAAATGTATCCAATCGTAACAACGACCCTATCCAAATACTGGTCAATATGAAATACCTCAAGCCACCCTGCTAAAATCAATAACCATGCGCAATTCGACATCAAATACCCAAAGTTCATTACCATAACCACAGAGAAGCAAATGACACCATGCCACACAAAACCCGAAAGAACATGACCAATACGCCATCAACCAAGCAATATCCAGTACTATTCTCGCTCAAATTCCGCTATAAGGCCATAATAGAACCGCACCATAGGTGCATGTAACTAACGAATCACAACTCCTCGTAGCATAGAAGAGTAACTCACAGATCATTTCA
>AWOL01S0025795.1:0-17403 GCA_000715115.1 Nicotiana otophora | reverse complement strand
AATTTTCAGAATCGAATTTCGACCCCGATATCAAAAAGTTAACCCCCGGTCAAACTTCTCAAAAATTCAACTTTCGGCATTTCAAGCCTAATTCCACTACGGACCTCCAAACAATTTTTCGGACACGCTCATAAGTCTAAAATCACCATGCGGAGCTATTGGAATCATCAGAATTAAATTCTGAGGTCGCTTACACATAAGTCAATATCCGGTCAACTTTTTCAACTTAAGTTTTCAATTATAAGACTAAGCGTCTCATTTCACTCCGAAATCCGTTCGGACCCGAACCAACTAGCCCGATAAGTCATAAATCAATTGTAAGGCATAAATTGAGCAGTAAATTGGGGAACGGGGTTATAATACTCAAAATGACCGGCCGGGTCGTTACAGAGATGCCTGCTAAATAGATAGAACTCTTTTCTGCATTTGCCTGGAGGATAGATGAGCCTGAGAACTTGAGGAATGTCTGCTGCAGCAATCTGATAGATGTAATATCAGCTTTACAAAACATCAACAGGTCATCTGCAAAACATATATGAATCACTCCTAGCTTTTTGCATCTGGGATGGAATTTGAAGTTTTTGTTCTTTGTCAGCTGTGCAAGTTCCTTTTGCAAATACTCCATGACAATAACAAACAAATAAAGGGACATAGGGTCACCCTGTCTTATACCTCTTCTTATGTATTTTTATTTTCTTAATAAATATTTTGTTAGTTTAATAGAGTTCTGTTAGCTTCTATTAGCTTAGGGATCAAAACTACACAATTAATTGAATTAAAAGTTAGAGGTAATTAGTCGAATGACACAAGGACGAAAAGCGGAATAAGAGAATAATTCAAGGACCAAAATCACCCTTGTTTTTAACTTCACCCTCGACGGATGAAGAGTGATTTCTCACTTGTTTCATTGTGAAACACAATTTTGACTCATCGTGACTCAAAATTTTGATTTGTAGGTTAAAATGTCGAATGATGTTATGTTATGTGTCTCACATGATTGGAAAAATGGATTGTTGCGTTGTTATATGATTTTGGACCATTACCATAACCTAAGTTTCTTAGCATATTACAAGTGAACGATCAATACACACTTTTTCAACTTTTGAGCTTGTTTGAATACATGACTTCCTCCTAAGCCTGTGCCAATGTAAATTCGAGTGTGCTCATTATATGCACTATGTGCAAAAAGTCGCACTTTTAATAGAGAAGAAGAGAAGTGCCATCAAAGAGGAAAAGCGAGAGATCAGTTCTTTTAGGCATAAATTTAGAATGAAATAAAAGCAACTTGAATATATTCTAAGCTTTATACCTTCCGGAAAAAATTGTACTCCGTATTTGAATCAAAACAATAAATACATGACGTGTTTTTTCCACGCATTTCTATTACTTAAATATAATTATTCTATGTGTATTTTACCATAATATATTATTTAATCATGATCAAATCGTATTTACGCAAAAAGGTTATAGAACTGTTAAATGCATTAATTCAACTTTTAGAGTCTGCCGCACCATATCATAGCTAAAGAAGCCTGTCTGGAATTAAAAGTATCCGATGGACTTAATTCTTGAGAATCAATTATCACCTTAAATTTTGCCAACAAATAGCAAGGAATAATTGGGACAACATAATGTGGCATGAGATGAATTCATGTGCTCCAACTACCAGGATTAGAATAACACCTTTCCCTCACTTTATTACCAAAAGAAAGTTTCCTCAAAATAATTACAAGTTGGCCCAACTAAGGGGTAGGATAAATAGCATGAATAATTATAAAGATTTTCCCTCAGTTTTTATTTTGCAATACTAATCTCTCTTGTAATTTACGATATTACAACTATCTTTTTTATTTTGACTTTTAGTAATTATTTTATTATCTTGTGATGTTCTTAATAATTACTTTAATATATTTACTTAAATGTCAAAGAGTGACTATTTTACGTTTACTAATATATTCTTTTATTTAATGAATTTGTAACTTTTTTTGAGCTTCATTAGTAAACAAAAGAGCATTTTAGTAAGGGTAAACTAGTCAAATTGTAAACCTTTTACATTAATAATAAAATATTAAAATAATTGTTATATAACACAGTGGTAAGTTTCATCTACTTCAAACCCTTAGGTTGCGAGTTGAGTCACCAATGGAGCAAAATGGGAAACTCCTGGCGAAGAAGGAGAATAATCATTATAAAGAAATTAAAATATGAAATTGTCCTTAAATTATAATGGACATTAGTGTTATGAAACCAAACTTTAGGGGATCTGAAATTGTCCCTAAATTTTCTGCTATCAACTAATTACACTTCAATCCTAAATTGGTAAAGAGTAATTTTTTGTATCATTTTCGCTCTATTCAGAAGTAAAAGATAATAATATCGTTATCTCAAATTAAGCAATATCATGAGTATGAAAATATCAAAGCAACAAAACGAAGAGACCATATCAATTGCTAAAAAGGAAAAAAAAAAAAAAAAAAACTAAGAATCCAGAAATTTTACAAGCAAATTTCTATTTTTCTATCTGAACTAAAATGAACTTGAAGAAGGTAATTGAATAGAATTAACCCCATTTCTAAGGACTTTTCTTATAAGTTTCTCCTCAGCATCCCTCAAGAACTTGAACTTAGGAGGGGGTGAAGATTTTAGAGTATCAATTTCAGATTCAAAGAGAGAGTTGAACTTGAATTCTTGGTTGTTGTATGAATCAAGAGATTGAGATTTAACGGGTGGTGAGGATAACGGAGTAAGAACAAGGCTAAGGTCACTAAAGCTTCTCGTTCTTGAACCTTTTTTACTTCTATCGCCTCTAGATTTTTCATCATCAGATTCCAAATCCTCCTTTGTTTCCTCTTTAATAGTGAAGAGAAACCTAAGATTATGGACCCTCATCAGCTCTAACTCCGCGCTGTCTTCTGTGTATCGTTCCAATTTTATAGAGTAGTTTCCCTGATGGGACGACGACTCTACATCATCTTCACCATAGCCTTTCAGCAACAAATCATTGTTGGTCCCTAGCTCTAAGTCTTGATCTTGACCATTAATTTCTTCATTTCTTGCAATTGTGGTAACTTTTTGAGTACCATTTTGTCTTATAGAATTTGATCTCTTCCAACAGAAAATGGAAGAAAGCTCAGTGGGATAGGTAGTGTATTGATCCTCTGTTGGTCTTTTTGATATTCCTTTTGTCACCCACAATAAGTAGTACAACTCTGCAACAAATCCCATCAACATACAACCTAAAAGGAAACTCAAACCAATACCTAAAGCACCAAATGTTGCCATTTTTAAGGGTCCTGGAATTAGACCAAGAAGAGAGGAGGCATTTGAAGAAAAGGAAAGAATGGAAGCACAATATATATTTATAACAAGGTAATAAGTAGAAGATAGTTGTTTCTATAATTTAAATTTATATATGACATGTTGAAAAATCAAGATTTTAAATTAACATGTTTGGAGTTTTAGTATTACCTTGGCTCCTCAGGTCCAATTTATGTGACTATTTAGACAGTCAAATGTGTTTTTCTTTCATCATGGTTTTTTCTTTGAATTTTTTGAATTATTTTAAATTATTACCAAATAATATCGATAACGAGTATTACTTTTTATGTAGTAAATTTTTAAATAGATAAAAGTAAATTTTTACTATCTAGCTGCACGCCTATGCATTACTTTTATAAGTACCAAATATCGAACGCATAAAATGTTTTTACCGTCACTAATATTACTTGTCCTTATTGTAAATGCCAATTGCCAAACAATATCATCAAACATTTCATTTCTTTCGCATTTACGTGTAATTTTAGTTTTAGCGTTTTTTTGTCCTCCATATGTCTAAAAGCCGGTGAAAGGATTATTTTCTCCTTACTTTATTGTTTAATAATTGATAAATTAATATAAAAACTCGTTGCAAATAATATATATATATATCAAATACTTCAGAAAATTAAACAAGTATTTTGAATGGTTGACATCACGGGGTATGAAAAAAAATTAAATCCCTCCCTCTCTTTTCCTTTTTTCGGCCGAAAAAAGTAGACTTTTATGATTTTCTATTTTTCATTTTAAACTCTTTTCTACCAGAACGGAAAACAATTAAAGTGAGCTTTAGTTAAAGTTGGTGCTTCAATCGGCGTTGTACTCTTGAGTCCTTATGATGGAAAACCAAATAGAGCTAGGATCTTGAGTTTATAAATTTTAAATTTCAAAAAAGTAGTTTATTAGGTTTTGAATAAATTATTTCGTAAATATTAAATATATTGTTTAACATTGTTTACTTCAAAAATGAGTAACAATTAAATTTGTACGCGGTTTAAAGGATACATGGTTTAATTCAACACGAATAATTAAGAATAACATATAGATGAATTAAAGACAAAATAAACGACCAAACCAATCGCAATGTAACGACTAGGCCTGATCTTAGATTGAACAATAGAGCTCGTCCTCGATCGGACCCTCGGTACTAGTACGGTCGTGCATGCAGAAAAGAACAAGTGTGTAATGCCTTGAACAATAGCTAGAGGACAAAAGTAGCCTTGAATTAGCGATTGGTTTAATTCAACACGAATACTTAAGAATAACATATAGATGAACTAATGACAAAATAAATGACCAAACCAATCGCAATGTAATGACTAGGCCTGATCTTAGATTGAACAGTAGAGCTCGTCCTCGATCGGACCCTCGATACTAGTTCGGTCGTGCGTGCAAAAAAGAACAAGTGTATAATGTCTTGAACAATAGCTAGAGGACAAAAGTAGTATTTTATTGTTTTGAAATGCATGTTACAATGTATCAGACTAAAGAAAAACTTCTCTTTTTATAGTAGGAGAATCTCAATCCTAGCACAAGTCTAAAAAGGTAAAAATCTTATTTTCTCGGTAATCATTGATCTATAATGAACACCGAACGGGATTCGCGCCGTAAAATACGGTTAAGGGCAAATATTACGGCCACCTATCCGTCATGCATAACTGTTCACCATGTCTCCCGAGGTACAAAAGCCATACTTGGTCCGGAGTATGTCGCCTTACGGAGTCTGATCTCCAATACATCGTTCATTCTTCCCGAGTCTCGATACGAAGGGTTCCCCATCTTGATTATAATCACGTCGATCCGTACTTTCCCTTTGTCCTCTTACCGCAAATCGGGGAAAACTTTGCCCCCGATTTTACCTGTACACAGATATTCTCCTCGTTTTTTGGAGAGTAGGTTTATCGAAGCGACGAAAAGCGATGAATTAACCTCGGTTCCTTCTTTTGTATGTTACATCCGGGTTGACGGATCAGTGAAACGTCCTATCAGTCACATCGTTCAGACTTCGGACACATGTCAGCCACCGGTTGACTATCCTCGAATGCGAAACATCACGCAGTGATTACTCTTTTCCTCTATAAAAACTTCGACCCTTTTTCACTTTCTTACTTTTCGATTTCAAGAGTTGTTTGATTTACTCTCGAATTCTCCACTTAACTCTAAACTCTTCAAATCTTCATACATTGCTTTCCAGATCTTCATAACTTCCTCTTCAAATCTTCAAATCTTCAAACCACCAAATCAGATCTTTATATCTTCATCCCCATATTCCAATCTTTATCCCTAACTTCAAACCTTCATATTGTTCTTCAAATCTTCATATTTTCCAGAATCCGATGGCAAAACCTTCCAAATCCATGCCTCAACAAACCACCCCTTCAACTTCCAATCCAGTCGCGGATGTCGAGGTGTCCGTTCCTGAGGTGGTCTCGGAGCCGCCTTTAAAGAGTTTCGTTCCTAGGGGATGCTCCATCGAAAATGACTTCAAAATCAAGAAGGGTTCCAGTAAGAAAAATCGAGGCGAGAGGGTATGGAGGTATATATCCTCGATCACCGAAGATATATTCCCCACAATCCGAGTGGACTTCAACTGGGAGTGCAAGAAGGTGGTCGTTCCTGGGTCCAATAAGGACATCATCACTCACGTGGAAGGGTATTTAAGTATTTACGCTTACCCCTTCACGCTCGCCCCGGTGGACTGTATAATCCCCCGCTTCTGCAAAATTTACGAGGTTTGCCTTGGGAAGATTTACCCGTCCTTTTGGAGGATCGTAATCCTCCTCCGCCACATTGTAAACAACACCGAAGCACCTCGGTTTACCTTCGAACACTTGCTTAGTCTCTACAGTCTCCCAAATCTTCCAAGAGGGGCTGGTCAAGCTCGTTCGTCGAGCAAGTAAAGCTCCATTGAGCATCGATAAATATCGATATCGAGGTTGGCAGGGGAGGTTCATTCGGGTGAAAACCGAAGACCTCATTCCCCCCGAATTTCTACCGTTCCGTGAAAAGTGGAACTCATCCTGTAAGTCTTCTCCTTCTCGAGTGCTTGATATTTCCTTTTATTCTTTTTCTAATTGTATGCGTCTACCGTTGTGCAGAGGTCGCCCAAGTTCCAAATGCAATCCCCCGCTTCAAGGAGTGGATCAAGGGGATTTGCAAATAAATGTCTTACTTCGAGGGCGGATGGCGCAAGCTCTCGAGAGGCAAGTGGGTGGCCCGTTCTCATGGTGAGTCTTCTGCCCAGATAATTACATTTACATACTTAACTTTTATATTTTCTAAGTCTTTTTACCTTTCATAGGTTTGCCCAAGACCATCGAGCTTCACCTATTGGATGAGGACGAGGCCTCATCCTTGCTTGCTGAACCCCCGCTTCGGGACAGCCCAGCGCTTCCGCAAAGGAGGAGAAAAATAAAAAGAGGAAATCATCTGGCTCCCCGGACGCCAAGGTAAAGAAGAAATGAGTTGTTGTCCGGGTCCAGAAAAGCAACAAAAAGAACACCAAAGCCAGGGTACCGGATCCCGATTCCCTCTTCCGGCTTAAGGATTACCCTGAGGATGATGATCTTGAGTTCATTGCTCATGGGTCGACCATCAATGAGGGAGAGTAGGAGACGACCGGAGAAGGTGACCGAGAAGTCGATTCCCATCTAGCTCGGGAAACAGAA
This sequence comes from Nicotiana otophora, assembly GCA_000715115.1. Lineage (NCBI taxonomy): Eukaryota > Viridiplantae > Streptophyta > Magnoliopsida > Solanales > Solanaceae > Nicotiana > Nicotiana otophora. Next base: position 10,420 of record AWOL01S0025795.1, on the reverse strand, counting down.
GGAGAATCGGAGGCCACGACCTCCCGAGAAGGCAGTCAGTGTCATTGACATCGTGGAAACGCCATCCCACACTGAGCCCATGCTTGAAAAGGCTCAAGCAGAGAAAGAAAAATCAAACGAGACAGCACCGGGAAGAGAAGTTGCCCTCAACATGTTTTTCGATGGCATGGACATGAGCGTATTAGATGATTATTTCGGGCTTGGTCACCTGGAGGTCCCAAAAAAGAACGTGCCATCGGGGGCGGGTGAGCCGATCTCGAGCCCGAAGCTAGTGAGGCAGTTCCCTACCCCGAGTGTGGATCCCGGTCGTAAAAGAATAGTTGTTCTTAATATACCGGTGGATGCCCGAGTGGTGTTCTCCCTGGTGGGTATGGCCAGCTATCTTCGTTGCTTGGTGACCAAGGAGGACCAGGCGAAGATAAACCAAGTAGGCACGTCAAGCCTCTTCAACGAGGCGTAACATGCATTGAATCGGGTAAGGCATCTACTCCTTGTATTCTTTGTGAATTTTGCTTAGTTTTAGCATGTTTTAATGACCTTGTTATTTTTCAGGCTTCGGTGCTCCACCATGAAAGCTTCCTTTGGTCCTGAATGGAAATCAGCCAGCTCGAGTTTGAGCTCAAAGAGCAGGTCCGAAAGAAGGACATCTACATGGCCCTTAGTGAATAACAAGACGAGGCTCTCGAGGACCTCCCAATTCTCCAAGTCAAGCTGGAAAAGCATAGAAGGAGGCCTCGTCTGTGAAACAGGAGCATGCCGAACTGGTCGAGAAGGTAAAGATCTTTGAGGCTAAAAATGAGAAGCTACTTGTGATGACTAATGACACAACTTCTCATCTCCAAGAGAAGATAGACTTGATTGACTAGCTTCGGGCCGATATGGATGAGGTCAAGACCACGGCGAAGGGCAGGATGGACCTGTTGGATTTGAAAAAGGAGGCCACAAAAGAGGATCTAGCATCAATCAAGGACCAGCTCTGGGAGGCAAAGGACAAAGACAATAAGTGGTCTCGGTTAAACGATGAACTCCGGTCACAATTGGGTTCAACCATCTCGGAACGGGATGATCTTGGCTGGGAATACACTGTGCTGAAGTCCAAATTAGAGGCAATCTCGATTGATTTCTCTGAGGTAGAAGAAATGTTGGCCCAATATAAAGTTTATGTGGAGGTGGCCCTTGAAGAGATTCACGCCCGAGGATTTGACCTGTCAGCCGAGATCGAATAAGCCAAGAGGCTCGAGGCCGAGGCAAAGGAACTCTATGAGCCCAAAGGTCCTGAAGTGTTACACCCCATATTTTCGTACGTGAGAGTACATCATAAGAAAAAAATATAAGCTCAGAAATGAGATCGTCTTTTAAAGTACATAAATTAAGTTAATCATGTTACCTTGGAGGTTACAAATCTTTAAGATCATGGATAACAACTACCAAGAGGGTTAAAAGGCTTAGGAGCTAAGTAAATTGAAGAAAATAAGTTTAGTCGAATGTTGACAAGATGGGAATGTTATAACATATACTTTTGGGGTGATACTAGGGTTATTAACGTGATAAGGAGGATATGTTATGAGTTATTTTAGTCGTATGATATTCGTGTGTTACATTTTGAAGTCAAGCGAGTTTTGGAACAAAAGTTGGCAAAGGTCATCACAAGTTACATTCATATTGTGCTGAATATTAGGTCAAATGTAGCTGAGCTTTTCTCCTAATATACTTGGGATTAAAGAATGATCCACATATTGAATTGAAGATCTACGAGTCCAATTTTTAACGTATTAAACCGTTCGTCGATACTACATCAGAGTAGAGAGATGTTTGTAGTTTCGCGAGACTGCGCGAACTACACATGTGATAAGTAGGTGGGTCACTAAAGCTTTTTGAGCAATACTTTTCGTGTGTTATATGAGATGTTTTTAGGACATTATATACCAAATTGAAGGTATTGGAATTTAGTTTCCAACTCTTTTAACCGTTAATTCATACAACATCCGGATAAAACGATATAAGCGTTGGAAGAAGGGCCAATGCTAGGGTGCCAAGTAGTACCTTTTTGACTTTTCAACAAAATGGATATTTATATCCCTTATGTCGTCTCTTTCTTCCTTTTTCTAGAAACCATGACCAAATAAGACCCATAAACTTACCCTTAAGGTCTCTACAAGGGTTTCAAAGAAGATTAACATCCCGGGTACGAAATCAACATTAGAATGACCCCTACGACGTAAGTATCGCTATATCGCCTCTCTTTTTCTTTGTAGTTTGAGTTTTGGAAGGTATTTAATAGTTAATAAAATTCCTACTTTCTGTATTTAAGATCTTAAATATCAATTAAGGTTGATAAATTTGTTTCCTAATAGTTATAACTCACGGGACGGTCATCGGAAGCCGTGAGTTTGAGTTATTCGACTTGTAGTGGACTATTTTGTGGGTTGTTTCGTGTTGTTTTTGGGCTGTCTATTTTGTTACTGTTTAATAGCATTTTGGAGGGAAATTTGTGTGGATAAACACCACATAATGGTGAAATGGTGGATTAGTCGTTCTTGTAACATTTTCGGGGTGTTTGACACTACTATAACTGTCATTTTGGGTATGAAAGTGATTAGGGTGTGTTGGGCTATTGTAAGCTAAATAGAACATAGATTTTGACTTGAATCCACTGTAGTAGTTAATTTTATTGTGTTATTTCATGTGCTTAAGGTTATCTTGATGTTGATTAGGTTAAATGGATGGGCTAGGCATGAACTAGTGAATAAAGTTGCTAATTGAGGATAGTTAAAGTTGTGGATTATTTTCTTTGTTATAAATATATGGTATAAGGATGGAATCATTAATTAATGACTTCATTATCTTATTAATGATACTGTTAAGTTAAAGTAATAAGTCTATAAGGGGTGATATGGGGTATACAGGTTTCAATTGGAGCTTGCCGTTTGTCGTGAAGTAGTTGTGACTTGTTGTTGTTATATGGTGTCTTATTATTGATAATTATGTATTGCTAGATTGCTCTAGTAATTTTTGTTGGTATATGGTATTGGATGAGGCTCTCTTTACTGGGGAGATGCTGCCCAAAATTACATAGACGAGTTACTAGTTTAAGTTGCGGACTTAGCCTTTACTCAGCACACTGATTTTGAATCTCCTTATGCTATGGTAGATTGAGTTGAGTTGTTTGAAGAATTGCTTGGAAGGTATTAAGTACTCAATGGAGTTAAGGTATGTTAAGGCTATCCCTTCTTTCCTTTTAGCATGATCCATATGATACCAACGAAAGGAGCAACCGCGGAACTTTCACAAATAACTCTATTCTTAGAAGTACTAGGGGTGCCTATGTTCTTGATTCCCCATGTGTCCTATTATTATATCGTCTGTTCATGAGTCTTAGAAAATACGTAAGTTGATATAGTTTATTTTATGATATTAACCGAAGGCATATTGATCTAATGACATCCCGAGAGATATTATTGACTTACTTCTTATGGCATTCATTTATACATGTACATTGACCCATGACCAGATGGTATTATATATGCGTATATTATATGTATATGGGATATGGGGAAAGGTTATGGCGTTATATACGCACCACTACCTGATCAGCTGGTCTACGTTGATGATTTCACCCATAGATGCCGAGATGATATAATGAAATGCCCTCAGAGGCTTGATGATGTTATGTACGAACATACCCATGCATGATGTGACATTTATACGCATATGCATGACATTATAAATGTTTCATGATTCACAAAGCTATTCAGACTTACAACTTGAGTTCTTTACTCTATGTTTCTTTCATGTCTTTTATATACTACTTTCATGCCTTACATACTTGGTACTTTATTTGTACTGACATCCCTTTTGCCTGGGGATGCTGCGTTTCATGCCCGCAGGTCCCGATAGACAGGTTGAGAGTCCTCCTAGTAGGCTATCAGCTTAGTAGAAGGTGTTGGTGCACTCCACTTACTCCAGAGTTGCCTATTTGGTCAGTATGATTTGGACATGTATTGATTGGTATGGCGGGGACCTATCCCGATCTTTATGATGTTATGTACTCTTAGAGGCTTGTAGATATATATCATGTTTATATATGATTGTATGGCCTTGTCGGCCTATATTTATTGACTGTACAAATGATCATGTCAGCCTTATAGGCCCGTATATCACATGTATAAGTTTCTATATCTTGTTGGGTAGTCCTATGTCTAGTATTCCCTTATGTTTTATTCTGGTTATCTCATGACATCACTTCTGGCCCATTTACCCATGATGGTATGATAAGAAAGATATGTTACATTGGTGCTCGGTTAGGTAAGGCACCGGGTGCCCGTCGTGGCCCATCGATTTGGGTCGTGACAGAAGTGGTATCAGGGTAGTTCTTTCCTAGGGAGTCTACAAGCCGTGTCTAGTAGAGTCTTGTTTATGGGTGTGTTGTGCACCACACTTATAAGCAAGAGGCTATAGGGAATTTAGGATTGTCACTCTTTCTTCTTCCTCTAGATCGTGTGGTAGAGCTCAGTTGTAAGAATTCAAACTTCTAAATTCTGTTTTATTCGTAATACAACGATACCTCATCCAAAAAGACAGTTGGTAAGGGATTGAATGTGGTTATGGAGGAGTTGAGTCGGAGGAACTCAATTTTTGCATCATGCTTATGATGAGTAAATGTAAAGTCTTCAATAGATCATGTGTGTACTAAGATGTGTAAGCTTCTTGATAAGGAGCCCTAAGGCATGAATATCTATCCACCCATATGGTAAAAAGCAACGGAGAATCAGAAGGTAGATACAAGTTTCAACAAGTAAAAGAAGCAAGGTGAAGAAGGATACGAGGTACCCAGTTAGTGAAGATTATTAGTATTTACAATTCAGGCAGAGAAATATAAGCATTCTGAGTTACTTTCAACAGTAACAGAGTATATACACTTGACAACACCCATCCCAGTTATGCCCTATGGGAGCTAACAAATATAATTTAAAAGGAGGATGGGATATCAGCATCCAGCGGGTTAGAGTAACCCAAAAGTTTGGATGGATTGTTATCATTAGCTCACATTTCCGAAGGATATTACAAACGTGGTAATAGTTCTCCCTGCAAGACACCCAGATGGTGCACTCTAGAATAGTACAGTCAGATATGAATACTAGAATGTTCAAAAATTTCAGAAGATTGGCATTGGAATCCTAGAAGGGATAAATATTTACCTTTGTATAGCTGCTGTCCCTAGTAAAGAGAGAATGTTAGGCGACCCGAAGAGTAAGTGAGGTGAATCAAGGGGGGCTAAAAGTGAAAGAATGTTTTGTTGAAGTTTTCAGAATAAAGTGATAGACATAAATATTAGCAGGAGAATAAGAAGAAAGTAAATGAAGCATTATGAGTAAGATGCGATAAATGGGTAATAACGGTAAATCAAGATATGACACGATGACAGAGTCTATAGTCAAGGGAAGGGAAAGACAAGAGGTGACAGAGGCCTTGAGACAATAAAAAAGTATAGGCCAAAGGTCATATCCTCATTTCATGAAATGAATTGGTGACTCCAACGTGATTACCAGAAGGCTAAGTTAGACCCCCTGTAGTAACAAAAATTAGTATGGTCTAGTAAATAAGATAAAATCAAACATGAACTAGGGATCGGAGGATTTGATAATAGTCGACATCATGACAATTTTAGAGATTCCATTCTGGTAATAATAGAATGGACAACAGAAGCATAACCTTTAAAGGTCATTCAGGAAGACGCTTCCCTAAAGCAAGCACTGTGAGCGGAGTTAAGCTTAAGGGACTAAGTGTGCCAGCTACACTAGGTGTCACCCTGGTGCGTAAAAAAATTCAGTTATCCTTGGTATAGAAAGGTTACCGCAAGATGAGTAAGATGTCCGTGAATATGTGAAAAGACGCCAAAGATGATGAGGCGAAAGGAATGAAATTGCATTTATTCAGATCCCACGGATATGTTATGACTCCAGAACATTATGAAAGAATGACACCAAGGAGAAGAAGTAAGGGTTCCCGCCTAGGATGTTATCGATAAATAAGTGCGAATAAACACTTGATACATAAGGAGCCAATACGAAAGGTAAGTTTAAACAAAGGACATATCCCAAGGGAGATTACGCGGAATATAGATATGTGAATAGACCAACGAGTAGTTAGCAGTTGATTCACGAAGAGTCTATTTATAGCTAGAAAAGAGGATACAGACAAATCAACAGATTGTGCAAGATAAACATAGTGAAACCCAACATAGGGAATTCAGTCTTGCAAATATGATGGCATCGTGATCCTTGAGAAATATTCAGATAGGAGTTGGGGTTGTTAAAGGTACCGCATAAGTGTTACGAAAATAAAATTCGGTGCCACTGAGAAGACAGTCAAAAATTTCAGTTCAGATATAACCCTAAAAGCACAAGGGCACAGACGTAAGTAACTAAGGATAATTATAGGCGAGTAAGAACATCAAAAATTCTTTCGGGTATACGATGTAATAAGTTCGCAGCTTTACATGAGTCGAAGGGTCTCCCTTAAGTACTACAAAGAAAAACTAGCTGAGGAAATAAGGAAGAAGGCTTCAACTTAAGCATAGTGACATAAAGAAGAAATGGTCTTGTAACAACAGTCTCACTACAACATTGTATGTACTCCATAAGAAAGTGGCACCTATCGTGGCTAATAAACGGGAAGAAGAAAAAAATCAAAAGGTGATATTTGAGATCATATGAGTTACAGGAAATTCCAGTATTCGTGAGCAATGAGATAAGCCATGTATTCATACAACAAGTGGCAGAACGACCAGGAAAAGTAATTGCTTATGTTTAAAGGTAACCGAGAAGGCATGAAAGGAAATCTATGGTGCTAGCAAGTTAAATGAAGGTCGCGAGTAGTATAAATAGATATGTGTAGGCCGCAAGCTAAAGTATGGTAGAGTGACAAGGTTTTAGGTAGCTGGGAGTAAGGATAAATAAAGGTGAGTGAGAAAGGTGACAAGAATAGGAAGGCCTCGGGATTAAACCCATCAAAACAAGAGAGCTGATGGTTTCCGTAAGTTATAGAAAGCTCAGTATAGATTGAATTAACTCGGAGGAGTCTAAGACTAGGAGCATTTAGAAGAGATGGAATGTTTCCCTGGTAATAGAATAAGGGTATAATTGCGATAGATAAGAGGATAACATTTAGGCCTTTTATTGAGTAATGATTTTGTGAAAAAAGATTTCATGAATTGCACTAGATTAGAACCCATATGATGAATCATGTTGGGATGCTATAAAATACAGTTATTGAAGTATAGTATTGTCTCTAGGTGGATCAGACAAATCACTTAAAATGTTCCCCGATGAGACGTGAGCCCCAGTGACAAGGTATTACGTAAGAGGTTTCAAGTTAACAGTGGTAGATTATAGATCAATATTAAGGTGAATCGACAATAGAGGGCTAGAGGTTCCAAAGTATGGGATGAGATTAGGCCGTCATTATTAATATAAATGGTAATTAGGAAGCATTAAAGGACCTAGATTTATACATATACGATAAGCAGCGAGAGAGTAACCTTGAGTTGGGTAGCAAACCTCGATAACAATAAACCAAAGTAAGAGTTATGGTATAGTATGGAGAAAAAAGGAGAGTAGAGTCGCATAAGCACTTATAAGTTCAATGTCGTACAGGCTACATGATAAAAGGTAGCAACAATTACGAGATTGAAAGGATTCCGAGAACAAGTCGTGGTGTGAGAAAAAAGCCTAAAGGAGGAAATGCCCTGGCCTTTGAATTTATTCACAGAACACTTGCCTAGATGGAAAGGAAAATATTAAATTATTCATAAAAGCTATAGATTATGAGACTGATAGGCGCATCAGTCAACATTCGAGGACGAATGTTCCAAAGAGGGGAATGATGTTACACCCCATATTTGCGTACGTGAGAGTACATCATAAGTCAATTAATGTAAGCTAAGAAATGAGATCGTCTTTGGAAGTACATAAAGTACTTTAATCATGTTACCTTGTAGGTTACAAATCTTTAAGATCATGGATAACAACTACCAAGTGGGTTGAAAGGCTTAGGAGCTAAGCAAATTGAAGAAACTAAGTTTCATCAAATGTTGACAAGTTGGGAATGTTATAACATGTACTTTTGGGGTGATACTATGGTTCTTAACATGATAAGAAGGTTATGTTATGAGTTATATTAGTTGTATGATAGTTGTGTGTTACATTTTGAAGTCAAGCGAGTTTTGGAACAAAAGTTGGCAAAGGTCATCACAAGTTACATTCATAATGTGCTGAATATTAGGTCAAATGTAGCAGAGCTTTTATCCTAATATACTTGGAATTATAGGAGGATCCACATATTAAATTGCATATATATGAGTCTAGTTTCTAACATATTAAACCGTTTGTCGATAAGACATCGGAGCAAAGAGATATTTGCCGTTGCGCGAGACTGCGCGGACTACGCAGGTAACAAGTAGGAGGGCCACTAAAGCTTTTTGAGCAATATATTTCGTGTGTTATATGAGGTCTTTTCGGGAAATATTATATACCAAATTAAATGTCTTGGAATATAGTCTCCCATGCTTTTAACCGTTCTTTTATACGATATCCGGATAAAAATATATAAGCGTTGGAAGAAGGGCCAATGCTAGGGTGCCAAGTAGCACCTTTTTGACTTTTCAACAAAATGGATATTTATATACCTTATGTCATCGCTTTATTCATTTTTCAAGAAACCACGACCAAATAAGACCCATACACTTACCCTTAAACTCTCTACAAGGGTTTCAAAGAAGATTAACAACCCGGGCACGAAAGCAAGAAGAGATAAACATTAGAACGATCCCTACGACGTAAGTATCGCTATATCACCTCTCTTTTTCTTTGTAGTTTGAGTTTGGGAAGGTATTTAATAGTTACAAAAATGCCTACTTTCTGTATTTAAGATCATAAATTTCAATGAAGGTTGATAAATTTGTTTTCTAATAGTTAGAACTCACGGGACGGTGATCGAAAGCCGTGAGTTCGAGTTATTCGACTTGTAGTGGACTGTTTTGTGGGTTGTTTCGTGTTATTTTTGGGCTGTCTATTTTGCTACTGTTTAATGGAGTTTTGGAGGAAAATTGGTGTGGATAAACACCATATAATGGTGAAATGGTGGATTAGTTGTGCTTTGTAACCGTTTCGGGGTGTTTGACACTACTATAGTTGTCGTTTTGGGTATGAAGTGATTGGGGTATGTTGGGCTATTATAAACTAAATATAACATGGATTTCGACTTGAATCCAGTGTAGGAGGTAATTATATTGTGTTCTTGCATGTTCTTAAGGTTATCGTGATGTTGATTAGGTTAAATGGATGGGCTAGACATGAACTAGTGAATCATGTTACTAATTGAGGTTAGTTGGAGTTGTGGATTGTTTTCTTTGTTATAAATATATGGTATAAGGCTGGAATCATTAATGAATGACTTCATTATCAAGTTAATGATACAGTTAAGTTAAAGTAAGAAGTCTATAAGGGGTGATATGGGGTATACAGGTTTCAATCGGAGCTTTCCGCTCGCCGTGAAGTAATTATGACTTATTGTTGTTATATGGTGTCTTGTTATTGATAATTATGTATTGCTGGATTTCTTTGGTCATTGTTGTTGGTATATGGTATTGGAGGAGGCTCTTGTTACATGCGAGATGCTTCCAAAATTTACATAAATGAGTTACTAGTTTAAGTTGCAGACTTAGCCTTTACTCAGCACACTGATTTTGAATCTCCTTATGCTATGGTAGATTGAGTCGAGTTGTTTGAAGAGTTGATTGGAAGGTATTAAGGACTCAATGGAGTTAAGGTATGTTAAGGCTATCCCTTCTTTCCTTTTAGCATGATCCATATGATACCAACGAAACGAGCAAACACGGAACTTTCACAAATAACTCTATTCTTAGAAGTACTAGGGTGCCTATGTTCTTGATTCCCCATGTGTCCTATTATTATATCGTCTGTTCATGGGTCTCAGAAAATACGTAAGTTGATAAAGCTTATTTTATGATATTAACCGAAGGCATATTGATCTTATGACATCCCGAGAGATATTAGTGACTTACTTCTTATGCATTGCATTCATTTATACATGTACATTGACCCATGACCAGATGTCATTATGTAATGGTATATTATATGTATATGGGATATGGGGAAAGTTATAGCGTTATATACGCACCACCACCCGATCAGCTGGTCTACGTTGATGATTTCGCCCACAGAGGCCGAGATGATTTGATGAGATGCCCTCAGAGGCTTAATGATGTCATATATGCATATATCTCTGCATGATGTGACATTTATATGCTTATGCATGACATTATAAATGTTTCATGATTCACAGAGTTATTCAGACTTACAAGTTGAGTTCTTTACTCTATGTTTCTTTTATGTCTTTT
>AWOL01S0025792.1:0-14004 GCA_000715115.1 Nicotiana otophora | reverse complement strand
CTGGATCAAATAGAACTGAAGCATCTCTATGGAAAACTGGAATAATATCTGTGATCACAGCATCATATGACTCGGTCTCATGCGTAGCTGGAAAAGCATAAAATCGAGGCTGAGCCCCACCACTCTGAACTGCGTCTTTGGGATGGCCTCTAACTGGCTGGCTTCCACCTCTAACGGTCTGACCTCCACCTCTAATGGCCTGACCTCTACCTCTAGCTGCCTGATCCCTACCTCTAGTTGGCTGAGCAGGCGGTAAAGAAACCGGTGCCGGTATGATGGCAGAGAATCCTGTCGAGGTCTGTTACTCGATAACCTAGGGCAATACCTCCTGATATGACCAATGTTACCACACTCCTAACACCCATCCTGATGCCATGGCTGCTAAAGCTGAAGCTGACCCGAATGGGCCGGATAACTGCTGTAGTGACTCTGGAGTGGTGGTGCACTGATAGGAGCTGAATGTGCACTAAATGTTGGCTGCCTAGAGTAAGGTATAATAGGACCGTGACTCCCTGAAGCACCAAGAGATGCCTGAAGTGCTGAATGAAACGGTCTGGGAGGATGACCCCCTACCAAAATTACCCCTGCCTCCAAACGAGGTATCACTGAAACCACCAAACTGACAAGGCCTCTTATCAGACCTCTGCCCTCTCTCCTGTGCAAGAACCATCTCGATCCTCCTCACTATATTAGCAGCTGCCTGAAAAGAAATCTCACTTTCGATCTCCTTGGCTATTTGAAGCCTGATAGGGTGAGTGAGTCCCTCAATAAAACTCCTCACTCTCTCTCCCTCAGTATGTAGTAAAAGGAGAGCATGACGGGCTAAATCCACAAAACGGGACTCATACTACCCTGCTGTAGACACTCAAATTGCTTGTGGTAATCCTCTCTTAGTGTGATAGGAAGGAACTTCTCCAAAAATAGCTGCGAGAATTGCTCCCAGGTAAGTGCAGGCGATCCAACTGGTCTAGTCAATGTATAATCTCTCCACCACCTCTTGGCGGAACCCGTCATCTGAAATACAGCAAAATCGACCCCATTGGTCTCAACTATACCCATGTTCTGCAGCACCTCAAGGCAACGGTCAAGATAATTCTATGGGTCCTCAGAAGGTGTACCACAGAAGTGAACTGGAAAGGGCTTAGTGAATTTATCCAATCTCAATAAGGCCTCAAAATACATGGCGGGCCTATCACCGGTCTGTGCTGTAATAACTGGCTGAACTACCCTAACTGACAGGGGTGCTGGAGGCTGATTATGGGGAGCTATCTGCTCCGGAGCTGGAGTAGTGGGAGTTTGTGCTCCTCCCCCAGCCTGTGAAATGGCTGGTGCCACTGGAAATGTACCATTCTGGGCCACACCCTTCATTAGGCTTACCAAACGGACTAGAGTGTCCTGAAATACTGGAGTAGCTATGAACCCTTTCGGAACCTGAACTGGTCCAACCGGTACAGTCTTAACTGGAACCTCCTCCTGAAAATCCACTTGAGGTTCTACAACAGGTGCTGCTGCTCGAGCTTTAGAATGAGCTCTACTTCTGCCTCTACCTCGGCCTCTAGCACGACCTCGACTGTTACACCCCATGTTTTTGTACGCTATAAGTAAACTGATATAAGCTCGAAAATGAGATGTCACATCCCGCATTTTCGTACGTTAAAGTTTTGTCGTAAGTTAACCGACGTAAGTTCGGGAATGAGATTATAAGCATTATGCTATTTCAAACAAGTGATGAGTAAATTCGTGAAGGTGAGAGGGTAAGCAAATCGAAAAAAATGAGTTTCGTCGAAGTTTGTCAATTTGGGATAAAATACGGCCCGGGCTTGGTATTTATGGACTTGTGCCATACAAGGTACCACATGACCATGATAGTAAGATGTATAAAGTGTGTTAAAAATGAGTAGTATTTTAAGTAATTTGAGATAATTCTTAATTATGTGGATAATTGATTAATTATTTGTTAATGGAAAATTAACTAATTGATTAAGGAATTGGTGGTGATTAAGGCTTTTGGATAAGCCCCAACGTTGCAGCCCACTATACCCATATATATGACTCTTAGATCATTGCAAGATGGCATAGTTAGAAGAATTTAGGTGGCCAAGTCTTACAAAGTGGGGCCCACACCACAAGACTTAAAAAACCTATCTAAATCACTTAAGAAGGTGCTTGAATCTCTACAATAAGGTGAAGGGGAACTTCAACAAGTCATACGAAATTCTTTTGTGTAATAGTAACATGAGGATTTTCATAACATCTTCAACAAATTCAATAAGATTTCATAGCAATTCAACAAGATTTCTTAGCATCTTAGTAACGTGAGATGTTGCAATTTTAAGGGAGTACAATGCAATCTTTCTCAAGAATATCATACGGATTTTTTCCTACTCCGATCCACCGTCATGTGTTTTGTCGCAAAAGATGTGGGTTAGAGGGATTGCTAATAGAATCAGTTCAGGTATGTTAAGGCTATCCCTTCTTTCTTTTTGGCATGATCAATAGGATACAAACGAAACGAGCAAATGCACAATTTTCATAAATGACTCTATTCATAGAAGTACTAGGGGTGTCTATATTCTTGATTCCCCGTGTGTCTTATTATTCTATCATCTGTTCATGGGTCTCAGAAAATACGTAAGTTGATAATGTTTATTTCATGATATTAATTAAAGGCATAATGGTCTTATGACATTCTGAGAGATTTTATTGATGTACTTCTCATGCATTGCATTCATTTACATTGATCCATGACCAGATGACATTATATATATATATATATATATATATATATATATGTATATGGGATATGGAAAAAAGGTCATGGCGTTATATACGCACCACCACCTGATCAGCTGGTACACATTGATGATTTGCCCATAGTGGCCGAGATGATATGATGGGATGCCCTCAGAGGCTTGATGATGTTATGAACGCATATACCTATGCATGGTATGACATTAATACACATATGCATGACATTATAAATATTAATGATTCACAGAGTTATTCAGACTTACATGTTGAATCTTTTACTGTATGTTTCTCTCATGTCTATTGTTTACTGATTTTCATTCCTTACATACTTGGTACATTATTTGTACTAACATCCGTTTTGCCTGGGGACGCTGCGTTTGATGCCTGAAGGTCCCGATAGACAGGTCGAGAGTCCTCCAAGTAGGTTATCAGCTCAGCGGAAGGTATTGGTGCGCTCCATTTACTCTGGAGTTGCTTGTTTGGTCAGTGTGATTTAGATGTGTATTGTTTTGTATGGCGGGGCTCTGTCCCGACCTTTATGATAATTATGTATTCTTAGAGGCTTGTAGACAGATGTCATGTACGCAAAAGATTTTATGGCCTTGTCGGCCTATGTTCAGTGTACGAGTGGTTATTTTGGTCTTATAGGCCTATATGTCTTATGTATAAGTTGGTATTACATCTTGTATTCTACCTTTCTCACGGCAGCCTCTACAATTCAGTTATCTAATAATAGTATGATACGAAAAGATACGTTATGTTGGTACTCGGTTGAGTAAGGTACCGGGTGCCCGTTGCGGCCCATCGGTTTGGGTCGTGACAAAAGTGGTATTAGAGCAGTTCTATCCTAGTGAGTCTACAAGCCGTGTCTAGTAGAGTCTTGTTTATGGGTGTGTTGTGCACCACACTTATAAGTAGGAGGCTACAGGGCATTTAGTACTGTCTTTCTTTCTTCTTACTCTAGATCATGTGATAGAGATTAGTTGTAAGAAATTCAAACTCCTAATTTCTATTTTATTCGTTATACAACGACATCTACATCCAGAAAGACAGTTGGCTATGGAAGAGTTGAGTCAGAGGAACACGATTTTGCATCATGCTTATGATGAGTAAATGTAAGGCCTTCACTAGATTATGTGTGTACTACGACGTGTGAGCTTCTTGATAAGGAGTCCTAAGGCACGAGTATATATCTACCCCTATGGTAAAAAAGCAACGAGAGAATCAGAAGGTAGATACAAGTTTCAACAAGTAAAAGAAGCTAGGTGAAGAAGGATACGAGGTACCCAGTTAGTAAAGATGATCATTATCTACAATCCAGGAAGAGAGATATAAGCCTTTGGAGTTACCTTCAACAGTAACAGAGGTATGTACAATTGGCCACACCGATCTCAGTTATGCTCTATGGGAGCTAACAGATATAGTTTAAGAGAAGGACGGGATATCAGGATCCGACTGAGGTTAGAGTAACCCAAAATGGTGAATGGATTGTTTGTGTTAGTTGACATTTTTGAATGATATTGCAAAGGTGGTAATAGATCTCCTTGTGAGATACCCAGATGGTGCACTCTAAAATAGTACAGCTAGATATGAGTACTACAAAGATAGGCGCTGGAAGCCTTAAAGGGATAAATATTACCTTAGTCTGGCTCCCGTCCCTAGTATAATGGGAATGTTAGGCAATCCGAAGAGCCAGGGGATGGAGCAAGGTGAGCTAAAAGCAAAAGAATATCTTGTTGAAGTTTTTAGAATAAAGTGATAGACAAAAATATTAGCAGGGAAATACGAAGAGAGTGAGTGAAGCATTATGAATAAGATGTGATACATGGATGGCAACGGTAAATCAAAAACAAATGAATGACAGTATTACAGAGTTTATAGATAAGGGAAGGAAAATACGAGAGGTGACAAGCCTTGAGGCAACAAAAGAGTATAGGTCATAAAGTCACATCCTTATTTCGAGAAATAAGTTCGTGACTCTAATGTGATTACCAGAAGAAAAAGTTAGACCCCAGAGTAATAGAAATCAGTATGGATTGGTGCACAAGATAAACTAAAAATGAATTAGGGACTGAGTGATTTGATAATGGTTGGCCACATGAGAATTTCAGTTTGCGTTTCGGCGATAATAGAATGGACAATAGAAGAAGATTCATGAGAAATTCAGAGATTGGTCATTCAGGAAGACCCTTCCCTAAAGCAAGCAATGTGAGCAAACTTAAGCTTAAGGGACTGTATGTGCCAGTTACACACCCTTTTGAGTAAGGAATTTTGTTATCCTTGGTACATAAGGATTACCGTAAGGCGGGTAAGGGTCATCGATGATGACGCCAAAGATGAAGAGGTAAAACATTTATACATAGATCATCGTAGCACTAAATCTTAGTACTCCCCTAAAGGGGGAAATATGGAGTGATGTGGCATTAAGTCAGAATTTAGTGATCCTAGTAACTATGGAATGATAAAGGGAGAATGTGATAACAATGAGAAAAGGAATGAGACTGCACTTATTCAAATTCTACAGATATGCTACGATTCCAGAACATTATGCAAACACGACGTCAAGAAGAGAAAGTAAGGATTCCTACCCAAGATGTTATTGATAGAGAAGGATCCCGTGTGAGACGTAAGTTAAGACAAAGGAAATAACCCAAGAAAGATTATGTGGAATATTAATATGGGAATGGACCAACGAGCAATTAGTAGTTGATTTAGGAAGAGTCTAATTATGGCTAGATAAGAGGTTACAGACAAATCAACAGATCATGCAAGATAAACATAGTGAACCCCAACATGGGAATTCAGTCTCGCAGATATGACATCGTGACCCTTGAGAAATATTCAGATAGGAGTTGGGGTAGTTAAAGGTACCGTATAAGTGTTACGGAAATAAAAGAGATTGCCACTGGAAAGACGGTCAAAATATCAGTTCAAAAGCAACCCTACAAGCACAAGGGCATAGAGGTAAGTAACTACGGATAATTATAGGCGAGGAAGGACATTAAAAATTCCGTCGAGTATACGATGTAATGAGCTCGCAGCTTTACAAGAGTCAGAGGGTCTTCCCTAAGTACTACAACGAAAGACTAGCCGAGAAAATAAGGAAGAAGACTTCAACTTAAGCACAGTAACCTAAAGAGGAAATGGTCTTGTAACAACATTCTTACAACAACATTATATGCACTCCATAAGAAAATGGCACCTATCGTGGCTAATGAACGAGAAGAGGAAAAAAAATCAAAAGGTGATATTCAAGATCATATGGGTTGTATGAAACTTCAATATATGTGGGAACCAAGATAAGCTAAGTATGCACGCAACAAGGGGGCAGAAAGACCAGGAAAAGTAATAGCTTATGTTTAAAGAAAGCTGAGAAGGAACCAAAGGAATTATTCGATCAATAATGATCCAGAGTTAGTTACGCTATGAACGCACTTAAGATTTAGGAGTATTATCCATGCAACATGTATGTTGACAATCATACAACCATAGAAGATTCTGGTATAAGTTAAAAGAAATAATTGAGCCCAGGCCATAGAAAAAGGATTGGATTGTTAGAAGATTGTATCATGGATATTCCATAGCGTCCATGAAGGGCTAAACTAATACCATGATCCGTAGATCGGAAGATATCTTAAGCCTATATAAAGACTGATTAGAAGGAAGAGGAAACTAAAGAGTTACATCAATGAAGTAAATAAGGAGTCTGATTATTGGACCCAGAAAATTATAGAAATCGTGATTGCGAACATTGCAGAATCACTCTTAATACCAGAGGTACAAGAGAGATAGTACATTAGCTATATTCTATAATGACTCTACAATAAAGCCAGTTAGGAGAGTACCAGCCTTATAAGAAGTCAGTATGAAGCTTCCACCGGATTATGAACAGTCCATACTTCGGATAGAAGGCTAAAAGCGCGGGGATTCAATATCCAGGAATGATAACGGCATTGTCAGTGGCATATCTTCCAGCCTATGGTTTCTAGGTATCGGGAGGTCTAGTTAAGAGAGTAAAAGAAGAGTTAGAGACGATGTGATGTCTCGCTTGATGTTCCAGAAAAGCATAAGGTAATCGGTTGCAAGCTAAAGTATGGTAGAGCGACAAGGTTTTAGGAAGGCAGGAGTAAGGATAAGAAAAGGCAAGTGAGAAGGTGACAAAAATGGATAAGTCCTCAGGATTAAGCCCATGAAAATAAGAGAACTAATGATTTCTCTAAGTTATCGAAAGCTCAATATAGCCTAAATGAACTCAAGGGAGTCTAAGACTAATAGCATTTAGAAGAGATGGAATGCTGCCCTGGTAGTAGAATGAGGATGTAATTGTGATAGATAAAGGATGACATTTGGGTCTTTGAATGAGTAATGATTTCATTAATTGTACAGGATTAAAATACCACGTAAGGTGAATCACATTGGGATGCTATGAAATACAGTTATGAAAGCATGGTATCGCCCCAGGAGGATCAGTCTAATCATTTCAGATGTTCCCTGATGAGACGTGAGCCCTAGCGACAATGTTACAAATTGAGGCCTAGATATTGGCTAAAAGTTAGAGGGAAAAAGGAGAGAAGAATCGCATAAGGTCAGAGTCGTACAGACTGCAGGGCAGAAGATAGCAATAGCTACGAGATTGGAAGGATCCCGACCACAAGTCATGGTGTGAGAAAGAGGCCTAAAGGAGGGAATGCCCTGGCATTTGGATTTATTCACAGAACAGTTGCCTAAATGGCAAGGTCAGTATCAAAACCATTCGTAAGAGCTATCCGGTTATGAGACAAATACGTGCACCAGTCAACATTCGAGGATGAATGTTCCAAAGGGGGGAATGATGTTACACCCCATGTTTTCGTACGTGGAAGTACGCCATAAGTAAATTGATATAAGCTCGAAAATGAGATGTTACATCCCGTATTTTCGTACATTAAAGTTTCGTCGTAAGTTAATCGATGTAAGTTCGGGAATGAGATTATGTTGCGATTATAAGCATTATGCTATTTCAAACAAGTGATGAGTAAATTCGTGAAGGTGAGAGGGTAAGCAAATCGAAGAAAATGAGTTTCGTCGAAGTTTGTCAATTTGGGATAAAATACGGCCCGAGCTATAATGCCTGATATTTATGGACTTGTGCCATACAAGGTACCACATGACCATGATAGTAATATGTATAAAGTGTGTTAAAAGTGAGTAGTATTTTAAGTAATTTGAGATAATCCTTAATTATGTGGGTAATTGGTTAATTATTAGTTAATGTGAGATTAACTAATTGATTAAGGAATTGGTGGTGATTAAGGCTTTTTGATAAGCTCCAACGTGGCAGCCCACTATGCCCATATATATGACTCTTAAATCATTGCAAGGTGGCATAGTTAGAAGAATTTTGGTGGCCAAGTCTTACAAAGTGGGGCCCACACCACAAGACTTAAAAAAACTATCAAAATCACTTAAGAAGATGCTTGCATCTCTACAATAAGGTGAAGGAGAACTTCAGTAAGTCATACGAAATTATTTTGTGTAATAGTAACGTGAGGATTTTCATAACACTTCAACAAATTCAACAAGATTTTATAGAAATTCAACAAGATTTCTTAGCATCTTAGCAACGTGAGATGTTGTAATTTTAAGGGGGTACGGTGCAATCTTTCTCAAGAATATCATACGGATTTTTCCCTACTCCGATCCACCGTCACGTGTTTTGTCACAAAAGATGTGGGTTAGAGGGATTGCTAAGAGAATCGGTTCAGGTATGTTAAGGCTATCCCTTCCTTCTTTTTGGCATGATCAGTATGATACAAACGAAACGAGCAAATGCACAATTTCTATAAATGACTCTATTCATAGAAGTACTAGGGGTGTCTATATTCTTGATTTCCCATGTGTCTTATTATTTTATCATCTGTTTATGGGTCTCAGAAAATACGTAAGTTGATAAAGTTCNAAATAGTAAAATATCACTGAATCGGACCCGTAGGGCCTGATAGTGGGTGTATACAGATGAAATAGCGTCTAAATCTCAAAGGTCTGGAGATGGTTGCTTGATTTAGGAACGTATACTTGCCAAAGATAGGCAANTATACACGTATCATGTGATACCAAAACCATGTAAATAACGGAGTAACCAGGCATATATGGAAGGAAAATCATGGAGAGATTCTATATCTGAGCCAGAATTGGAGAGGATTGAGGAGGTGGCTATTAGGGTTTGAGAAGAGGAAGAGAGGAATAGAGAGAGTAGAGGCGACGTAAGTGAGGAATGGGTCTTTAGGGTTAGAGGGTGGGATATATGGAAAAGGGGTTAGTTTATTAGGGGTCGTTGATCATTTGAGATCAACGACCAAGATAGAAAGGGGAGCGGGGTGGGTCATTTAGACGGGTCGCGACCGGGTTGGTCAGATGGGTTATTTAGATTGGGCTGGAGTGTTGGGCTAATGATTTGGCCTAAATTTGGTCCGAAATTAGCCCTATGTTGGGGCTATAAATTAAATATGCAAAATTATTTTAAAAATAATTAATAAAAGAAATTAATAATTAATAAAAATATCACTTATGCAGTAAAATGATTTAGAATACTAGCTTGACATTATAAAATATAAAAATACTATTTTAGTATAAATAATATAATAAATACAATATGTATAGAATATAGGCTATTATTGTAAAATTATGTAAAACAACTTACAAAATACAAATATAATTATATAAGACAAAGTAAAATATTATGAAGCATATATATGAATACAAATAATAAATTTGGATGATTAAGTCATCATAAAATAATTTAAAAGGATACTTAATAAATAATCAAGTAATTAAAAATGCAAAGAAATTAATTTAAAGCTCTAAAAATTATGAAAACTTATAGAGAATACTTGTGTAACTCTTGTAAATTAAGTAATGATGCAAAATGATACTTTGAAGGTATATATACTATTTGAAAAAATATGAGGGCAAAATTAGGTATCAACAACTGCCCCTCTTTACCCGGGAGGGATGAAAGAGTTATCGGGTAAAGCAAATGATGACCACTTTTGTCCGAATTGAGTGAGGAACGATGTACTTTTGAAAAATGGGGGCCGAACCCCGATTATTGAGTTTCCTACATATCTCTGATATTAGGAGAATCAAGCCGTGTGTAGTTCTGGATCCAACGGCGAACGAAACCGATGGAGTTGTTATAAGAGTGGTTCTATGTTTTGAAAAGGATCTTTTGGATGAGATGTTGAGTAACGGATGATTTTAGGTGGAGCTATGGATGCAATTTTGAACGTTACAGATATATTAGGCAAGTTTTTTAGCGGTTATGGGGCAAAAGGTAATCAATTACTGGTTGTCGGTTATGTTTGAGATAACTAAGGATGTGAACGGAAATCGGAGTAAAAATTGCTCTTATTTCTAGAACGATTACCTCCCAAGTTACCTGCAAAACTTAAAACACGATGCACGCGAACATATATAGGTTATTGCAAAAATTTAAACATGTTGCAAATTCCCTTCAGACCATGAAGGTTGTCTTCGGACGATTAGGATAATATCCTTAGACCATGACGTCCTGGGCCATGAAGCGTATGGTAAGGGATTCGCAGGCCATGGAATGGTGTCCTCGGGCCATGAGGATGGTTCCTCTGGACAATGACGCCTTTGAATAATGATATGCAGTTTCAAGAGATCCTTCGGCCATGGAATAGTGTCTTCAGGCCATGAAGATGGTGCCTTCAGACTATTGCGCCTTCAGACAATGTGGCGATATTTCAGCCCATGAAATGCAAGTATGTGTTAATATCAATCGTTTGCTAGAGGAGGGTGATGCTTAATTATGTGCGAAGACGAGACAAGATAAGGCTTAGTCTTGTATGAGATGAAGGCAATTCTTAGCCCCCTGCGAAGAAAGGAGACATTGCTTAGTCTTATGCAGTGTAGCGGAGACAGTGTTTAGTCTCATGCAGGGGAGGCAGTGTTTAGCCGTATGAAATAATGGAGACAATGCTTAGCCTCATGCAAGGAATGGAGACAATCCTTACTCTCATGCAAAGAAAGGCAGTGCTTAGCCTTATGCAATAATGGAGGCAGTGCTTCATGCAAGGTGAGGGCAATGTTTAGCCCTATGCAAGGAGTAGAGACAATGTTTAGTCTCATGCAAAGAAAGGCAATGCGTAGCCTTATGCAACAATGAAGGTACTGCTTATTCTCATGCAAGGAATGGAGACAATGCTTAGTCTCATGCAAGAAAGGTAATGCTTAGCCTTATGCAATAATGGAGGCAGTGCTTAGCCTCATGCAAGGTGAGGGCAATGTTTAGCCCTATGCAAGGAGTAGAGACAATATTTAGTCTCATGTAAAGAAAGGCAGTGCTTAGCCTCATGCAATAATGGAGGCAGTGCTTAGCCTCATGCAAGGTGAGGGCAATGTTTAGCCCTATGCAAGGAGTAGAGACAATATTTAGTCTCATGTAAAGAAAGGCAGTGCTTAGCCTCATGCAATAATGGAGGCAGTGCTTAGCCTCATGCAAGGTGAGGGCAATGTTTAGCCCTATGCAAGGAGTAGAGACAATATTTAGTCTCATGTAAAGAAAGGCAGTGCTTAGCCTCATGCAATAATGGAGGCAGTGCTTAGCCTCATGCAAGGTGAGGGCAATGTTTAGCCCTATACAAAGAATAGAGACAATGCTTAGTCTCATGCAAGGAAGGCAATGCTTAGCCTTATGCAATATTGAGCGCAGTGCTTAGCTATGCAAGAAAAAGCAATGACTAAACGCGAGAGGATAAAAAACTTCTTAGCGTGATGTGTTTGCGTTTGGCGGCTTTTGTCGTTATGAAGATAGTGATCTTGTTGTGTGAATGTATTTGCGGACGTTCATGTTATGTTCATTATGCCTGCATCCAAAGTAAAATCGTGAGTTTTGCGAGGGGGAATGGTTGGTGTGTGCTCTCGATTTCTTGCTTCGCCTTTACTCTTGTCTTGATGTCCTCCTTGAGTCACCCTGGGTAACATCTGGCTGCCATAGAAACAAAAATTTTCGAAACAACATTCATGTATTTGGAAAGTTATTTATAGAAATGTAGTTGTTTGAAATATGTGATAATGCACGAGATCAAATAATTTTGATGAACTGATGACTGTGACGCATTTTGAGACATTGCAACCTCCTTGATTCGGAATTTTGAGGATCTTCCTCAAAATTCTGCCCCAGTTTAAATGCATACTTCTGGCAATACATTCTTTGGCGATTCCGAACATGACAAGATCGGGCAAACTTGTGACCTTGCCCCAGTTTCCGACCATAGGGGAAATGAAGATTTTATTATGATGTGACCAAACCCACAGGGCTGTCTTACGTATCCCCTCTTTAACGGGAATCAGGTTAAGCGTAGTTCAGTTACATCAAATAGAAAGTGCAAACATAATCTCAAACATAGTATCTCTTGACTGCGACCGAATTGATCGGTTTTGGCCAGATCTCTCCATTCATCTCTGCAAATATAAGTGCTCCACTTCTTAATACCCGGTGAACCATGTAAGGGCCTTGCCAGTTGGGTGAGAATTTTCCCTTTGCTTCATCCTGATGTGTGAAGATTCGCTTTAGTACCAACTGCCCCGCGTGAATTGCCTCGACCTAACCTTTTTGTTAAGAGCTCTTGCCATTCTATTCTGGTAGAGTTCACCGTGACATACCGCGTTTATTCTTTTTCCATCAATGAGAGCTAGTTGTTCATACCGGCTTCGTACCCATTTTGCATCGCTGAGCACAACTTCCTGTATGATTCTTAAAGTAGGGATTTCCACATCGGCGAGAATAACGGCTTCAGTACCATAAACCAGTAGATAGGGAGTTGCCCCAGTTGATGTACGGACTGTAGTGCAATACCCTAGCAAAGCAAACTGTAGCTTCCCATTCCATTGTTTGTAATTGTCTACCATTTTCCTCAATATCTTCTTGATGTTCTTGTTGGCGGCTTCTACGGCTCCGTTCATTTGCGGCCTGTATGCTGTAGAGTTCTGATGCTTGATCTTGAATGTTTCACACATGGCTTTCATCAAGTCGCAATTGAGATTGGCGGCATTGTCAGTAATGATTGACTCTGGTACTCCAAATCGACAAATGATGCGGTCCCAAACAAAATCCGCTACAACCTTCTTAGTTAAAACTTTATAAGATGAGGCTTCAACCCATTTTGTGAAGTAGTCTATAGCCACCAGAATGAACCTATGTCCGTTGGAAGCAGTGGGTTCGATTGGTCCGATGACGTCCATACCCCAAGCAAAGAAGGGCCAGGGAGAACTTGTTGCATTAAGTTCGTTGGGTGGTACGCGTATCATGTCAGCATGTATCTGGCATTGGTGACACTTTTTAACATATTTGATGCAGTCTCTTTCCATAATCATCTAGAAATACCCCGCTCTTAGTATTTTCTTGGCCAAAACGAAACCATTCATGTGGGATCCGCAGGTTCCGGTATGTATTTCCTCGAGCAATCTGGATGCCTCCTTGGCACCGACACATCACAATAATCCCAAGTCAGGAGTCCTTATATACAAAATTCCTCCACTTTGAAAGAAGTGGTTGGCTAATCTGTGAAGCATGCGCTTCTGAGTCTGGGTATTCTCCCTTTTCCCTTGTTTTTCCTTTTCGGGTCTCTAGGTAGAGGAGGAGGTGGACGATCTCTGGATCTGGTGTGGTATGCTGATGATGCCAGTATACACGAACCAACCTTTGGGAATGGGAATAATCAAAAAAAAAAAAAAAAAAGGTAACCAAGTTAGTAAGGTAAAAATAAAAGAGTGTTCGTAGTATTTAAACACGTTTCGCAAAGTTATGCAATAATTCGCGTCCTAATTTTAGGCCTCATCATGCCTGAGGTAGGCCTAAGCGACACATAAACTTGGAGAAAATTGATGCCAACTTTGCTTCATTTCATTAATGCTAAAATAGGCCAAATTAAACTTCCACTAAATCGACAATAATAATAAAGTTACTAATGGAATCAAGACTTATTACATCGAGATCTAATTTAAGCTAGAAAACAGTGAAAATATTATCTCCTAGTCTACTGGGTCCCTGAAGGACCTTCTCCATGCTTGGCTCTTTTGATCCCATCAATCAGGTTACCCAGATCGTGCATATCCAACAGTAAGTAAGCTTCTGCCAGGTTCCCTCCTTCATCGTCGTTCATGCCTTGACAATTCGAGAGTCTCTTTCTCATCTTCCCCTCTAGCTCCATCACTCCTTGTTCCAAGTATTCCAATCTTTCTATCGAC